>LPNX010957471.1:55537-333587 GCA_001517045.1 Pseudotsuga menziesii
AACTTTAGCGCAAAGTTTGTTATGCAAGTGGTGGCGCTCCAACATATATAATGTAATCCATTGAAAGTTTGTTATCACACATGTTTTTAAGGAGTGGCGTGTCCCACGTGATTTTCATGGGTTGTAACAACCTTATCACGTTGAATACCATGGGTCGGGGCTGTCCCCGACCCCTTTTTCGCCATTATGAACCTCCTCTAGTTTAAATATAAGAACCTTAACACACATACCAATAACCACATATAGCCCGAGTGGTGAAGGCGCTTAGATTTCCTTACAGAGGTCATGGAGTCGAACCCCATAGAGGCCATAATTCTGCATCTAACCATTTTGGCCAATTCGGTCCTGCCACGTGGCAGGCACCGATTGGTCCAACTCATCGGCCAATTGTCGGCCAGCTCAGCCGAGTCATCTGCCACGTCATCGAGCCGTACTGCCACATCACCATCCGTACACCCAGTCAGCAGTATGCCATCTTGGATCCGTACTTCCATGTGTCACCTTGTGATTGGTCCGTACTTCCATGTGTCACCCTGCCAGTGGTGCCACGTGGTACCCCCATTTTTCCAAATTTGCCTATTTCATCAATACAATAGAACGCGATAACTTTCTCATGCGGAGTCCGTTTGAGGTGAAACGAACGCCGTTGGAATCGTCTCGACGAGCCCTTCGATCTGGTGCTAGTTTTGCTAATATTGGAGGACTTCAAAAATTTTTCCTTCTTGGATCCTCCTGGATCAAGAAATAACCAAGAAGTCAATACAAACAATTGAACAAGTCATAGATAGCATTGAAGAATTCCCAAAGTAAAATTAATGCAAGAAGACGAGTTGGCATATAAGAAAGAACAAGTCTACCCTAGAAAAGAAGACAAGTCATCCCCATCAAGTGTACAAGTTGACCCCATTGAGGAAAAATTCAAGTGAACAGAGGAATATAAATAAAGTTCCCACACACTTTATTTTCATCATATCAATTTCATATCTTCTTCTCCACTTGTGCAAAATTTTCAAGGCCTAGCAAAGGTAAGGAGCAAATAGTTCTTGGGTTCTTTTCTCTTCTAGTGGTTCGCTATTCCTCCCTAGATGTTCACTAGGGTTTTCTGTGAAAGAAGGGAACACTCTTTTATGCTAGGGTTCATCTTCATGAATGGTATTGTACTTGAATTGGATTTATTTCTTATAAGAAAAGTTGTTGGGTTTTCTCCCTATCGAGTTTCCGAGGGTAAAATCTTTGTGTCTCTTGTGCATGGCAATATTTCTATGATCCTTGTTTCTCCTGCAATTTAGATTGATATTTTAAAGCGTGCAATTATTCAATGAAATTGTGGGATGAAATGAATGCAAGAAATATCATTGTTTCCACTAAACAAGTCAGAATTTGAAAAACTAACTAGGTAGGTTTCCAATAAAGAAGTATCATGATATTAAAAATGGTAAAGCACATTTTTAAGTCTGGGATGTTAATCATTTATTCTCCTTAACGCTAAAGTAATAGAAACCTTATGTCCAAAAATTTATCCCAAGACTCCACAAATCTAGTTATAGGTGTCACTTAGTTGGTTGGATTAAAATAATCCGAGAAAACCTCTTTTAGGAGAAAAGAGTAATTTGAAGGGTAGTTTGGGGGATGTTGGAGATAGAGGAGTATAAGTGAGCTAGAATGGAAGAGATATTTTTTTTTGCAACTTAGAGCCAAGAATTTTCAACCAGATACTATTGTCATACGATCTCAGTAGTAGGGTGCCTACTTTCCTATAAAAAGGGTCATGTCAAAAGTGAAGGAATAACAAAATTTATATTATCATACTAAAGAGAACATGTTGGTGTTGTACGAGGCAAATATTGGGAGAGAAAGTAGTTTTAAACAGTGATAAAGAATATGGTCAATGTCTGACTAGTGTAAAAATTCTCTCTATCCACACCTTGAAGAGAACTAAGAGGTGTTAGGTGGGCATGCAATTGGGGTGGTTCTAGTTGGAAACATTATTTTGAAAACCCTACTATAATTGCTACAATACTTATAAACCCTAAGTTTACTATCCTAGTAATATGATGGATTGCCTTGGGGGTGGCTTCTGAGGGAAAACATTTATAGTTTTCTTGTGGAATTCCTACATGTTGGGTAGTACGTGGACCTACCCAATGCATTTGTTTGGAGGCTTTTTCATATAAGTTATTTTAAACTTCCATCGTTCTCTGTTTTTTTTCATGCATGAGTAATAGATTATTTTATTTGGAAAACAAAAAAGAAATACAATATTTTAAGAAATTTTTTGTTTATTCATTAGATTTTGTTGTGATAATTATGTATAAATATTTTTATACTATTAGAGGGAAAAAGTATGATATTTTGTTGTAAACAAGAGTATCCTAGTTACAATAAGACAATGTCTACTTTTCTTGACAAATTATATTATAGTATTGTAAAACCAAAAATACTGAAATCGTATCAAAGATAAGTATAATTGTTGTAAAGAGAAGTATAACTATTGTATAAATCATTTATAATATAATTAAACTAGGTCAAAAACAAAGGTAAGGAAATCATATATATATATAATTCAAAAGTTTTAGTATAGAAATAGGAACATAACTTTCCTATTAATTAGGGAATCATTTTCCAAAATTAACCCAGAAATATTGAGACTAAAACAAATGAGAATGATGCTAAACTTAAAGCTATGCCAACCAATCATTGGATTCTGAATTACATCTTTTTCCAATCAGGCCTATAACATAGGGTAGATATGGCATTATAACTTCAAAAAAGAAGTGAAACCCTACCGGTTCTCTTTCACTCAAAATGAAGTAAACCTTGTATATTAGGGTAGAAATCTAATTAATATGATAGTATACGTATTTAAAGAAATAAAAATTCAAATGTATGGTAAACAAATTACCTAGAAAAGGGGAGAGAAATTGCTAGCAGACCACATGCAACTTATATGAAAAAAAGATAATAGAAAAATGAATTTATTGCATTTAGAGAAGTGACGTGCTCTCCAATTTAGTTTGGGGGAGATTATGTCATGTTAGTCACCTTATACTAGCTAACATAAATAAATAAAAATATTAAAAAAATGAAAAATATAAATTACATATCATCTTAAATAAAATATAGTAAAATATAAACTAGCATAGATCCATTTTAAACCTAGATCTATCAAGTACCGAGAGGGATCCAAATGATAAATAAATGTACACCTCAAGAAATTGAATCCCTCACGGTGCTTGATAGGTCCAGGTTTAAAATGGATCTATTCTAGTAGACAATATTAACACATAGACACTAATAAAAATAAAGAAGTTAAACTCAAAAATTAGACACTAATAAAAATAAAGAAGTTAAACTCAAAAATCCTTTTGCCTTGGCCATGGAGCTAATGAGCTAGGGTGGAATGATTATTCAATCAGAGATCACAATTGAAGGAAAAAATCAAACTCGCATCCTCATCCAATAAACCTTAATCCACACACATTCCATTGATTTAAACTACATCTCGACCTGGGCACAATCCCTAGGATTAAAAGAGAAATATTATTTCTATTCTCAAAATAGAAAACAATCTAATCAATCTAGGAACCCTAAAAATTCTATAGGGTAATTTCTCCTCAAGTTTCTCCATGAGAATTTAATTGGAAAATATAAGCTTAATATAGAACCAGCGTATTTTTCTTCACATTCTGAATCACGATCAAGGTTTAGACGATACCAAGTCTAGGCTATACAACCCTAATAATAACTATCAAAACAATTCTAAGATGTTTAGGAATTACATCCTCAATCTAATGCCAAACATGTTAAATATTACTTTGTACAATGAAGTACATGAATCCATTCGCGGGTCTTAAAAACTGAGCTAGCTATTGGTGAAATATTTGTTCTATTATGCAAATCAAGGACGGATGTATACCAGTAATATCTCAAAACCACACAAAGAAAAACCCATAAAACCTGGATGAAGGCATCAAGAATTAGTATTCTGACCAATGCCAAAATAAGAGGAAGAAGTTCCTTCGAATGAACATAGTAGTTTACAACATATTTGGAGTAACAAAACATTGAAGAACATGATAATACACTCAACACATGTACATATTATCCTCCTAACATGTATGGACCTCAGTACTTCTAGATTCAGTTTTTTTAAACTTGATGTTATCCATGATTTGATATGAGAGATTGTATGACATAAGACGATTTAAATAGTAATAATGGACGAAGCCTTAACACAAATATTGTAGCTTGGAAATGATTGCGCTAAGAGGCACTCTACAGCCCAGTATGGGGGAGATCTTGTAACGTTATTGCGCCGAGAGGCACTCTACAGCCCAGTATGGGGGAGATCTTGTAACGTTACATAACGCTATTTTTATTAATAAAAAATATTTTTTTAAATTATAAGCCAAAATAAATGTCGGCCAAAAAACAACCTAATATGGGGGAGATGTTGTAATCTTCCTATCTAACAAAACAATAAAAAAGTGAAAATTTAATTATCCGTAAAAAAATTGTGGGTCACAAAAAAAACACAATATGGGGGAGATGTTGTAATGTTCCTACCTAACAAAATAAAAAAAAATAAAAAATTGAATTATCTTAAAAAAAATGTTGGCCTTGCACATGGTTTTAAAACCATGTGCATGGTTTTAAAACTATGTGAACATGGTTTTAAAACCATGTGCAAGGCCTTCTACACAACCCATGGTTTTATTGTACATGGTTTAGGAGGGCCTTGCACATGGTTTTAAAACCATGTGCAAGACCTCCTAAACAACCCATAGTTTTATTGTACATGGTTTAGGAGGGCCTTGCAAATAGTTTTAAGACCATGTGCAAGGCCTCCTAAACAACCCATGGTTGTAGGAAGGCCTTGCATGTGGTTTTAAAACAATATATGGGGAAATGTTGTAATGTTCGTTCCTAATAAAATAAAAAATAATAAGAAATATTATATGTCGGCCATAAATAATATTAAATATTAATGATAAAAATATTATATGTGGACCTTAAATAAAAATATGTGTCTTTTGGTTTGAATCAAATCAATGGATACCTAAGAAGAGATTTGATCCCTCTCGGTGCTTGATAGAGCCTAGGATTTGGATCTACGCTAGTTAAGAGACATTACTAACAAACCAAAATCTATTTTTTTATCGAGATAAAGGCCAACACCTCCAAAGAATTAAGATATGGCCATATTTACATAATCGATTCAGTCATTACATAGTCAATACATAGGGGTTCAAGAAGAGCATCATGCCAGTTACAAGAATTTAACATATGTGGGAAGGGTAACAATCATTCCTCCCAAGTGACCCAACCTACATCCAATGGACATAAACCAAACTCTAGGAGTGTATCCAAATATTATTTGAAGAGACCAAGGGATAATGCTTAGATACACTTTAATCAAAGACACATTTGTAGTATATAAGTGTTGATATAATAAAAAATTATTGTTGAGCAATAATAAATCAAAACCAAAAACAAATTTATAATTAAACTTTATTTATAGAGCATTAGAAACATTTACAATTATACCTTGACCAACGATACCTAGTCTATCCAGGTCTAGAAACATACATATAAGTTTTTTTGGTCTAAAGAAATAATTATTTAATTGTTTCTTGGAGGAAGTAACAATTTTGAACATTATTAAGAAACTATAGTTTTACATCAAAGCAATAAAAAATTCACCAGGTTCTGAAATTTCCATGATCTCTCTTCACACAAGTTATAATCTCGATGTTTATATATTCTTAGAGGTTAAAAGAAAATTTACATAAGTTTTTTAAGCGAGTTCTTCACTAAGTGAAACTATTCCATAACCCCTTCATTCACGAGATATTAAAGAATACCCATAATTTCACGAGATATTGATAAATAAATACCGAATTCCTTTTGTTGAACCCTCCTCCCAATAAATATTTTCAATTAAATAAAGCTTATTTTTACAAGATATTCCCTATTTTGACTAGATAACCCTTTAATACCCCCCAAATACCTATAAATCCCCCATACCCTAGTCCTTGCTTCCACAATACCTTAATACATTGACCTTATTTTTCACAATTTAAAAACCCCCCTTTATGAATGAAAGTGATAATATATTGGTAACCAAGGTGAATCCCCTGTGGTTTTCGATTAAAAAAAATAAAAAAAATGTTATTTTAGGTAGGGAGGAAAATAGGTATGTGATAGTATGAGTTATATTATACCCATAATTAATGCTCAAAAATGCTAATGAAACACATATCCCTAGTTAGAGGAAAAACATGCATTCAAGAGGTCATTTTTAGTGGTTGAAGGCATCATTATTTTCCCAGAATGTCTAAAGGACTCCTTTATTGCCTAAGGCCTAAGTTTCATCCCATGACCATGTTGAAGGAATCAAGACCCATACCTACTGCCAAAAACCTCACAATGGTAGAAATATCCTTTCTTGGAGGCCAATAATACCTTGGAAATGTACCTTGTGGTGATTCAATGCATTTTTCTCGTTGGAATAATCAAAACCAATCCCAAGACTTAGGATAAAATAATTAATCTTTTTGATTAATTCCTAGGTCCTACACTAGCTAGTTTGCACCCAATTCCATTTTTGAGGTCAAACTTTCCAAAAATTCCTCATGGAACGAGTTATAAAGATTTTGGATAAGATTCTTCCAGCCCACAGACTTCCCAGAATAGAAACTGTGCATTACTTCTTTATCCAGAGTTTCCAGCTTTTTCTGCAGTTTTAAGGAAAAAGCTAAAGCTAGTTTTAAGGTAGACCACCTTGTTTTTTGCACCAACTCCCCTCCATTATTTTCCTCATATAAAAGCATGATAAATTCAACTTTCCATCACTTATGAGTTTTACACACTCATTCAAAAAATTCATGAGCATCTTAACTGATTTGGAAAGTGTTTTATGCACCCATGGGGGATTTTGACTAGTTTAGTAAGCCTACTTTTGTACTGATTCGAATAACAACCTAATGCTTTCTAATCCTTGGAGTATATATTGTATGATAAGCCTTCATATATTTAATTATGGCCTTCATAAATGGTTTGTGGATTATCACATATTCAGTCTCCTTCTTGAGTGTTTCTTGCATATTTTCAAGCAATTTTGTGAGTTCAATTGTTCTAAGATTGGGATAAATTTCTACATGGTATCAGAGCCTTAGTAGCTCGATTTTGATCCTTTTCAATTTTCTTTTATAGGATCGACATCACTCACTAGGAGCACAGACTATCTGGTCAAAGGGCGCAGTTGCTGAAGAATGGATCAATCTCAACCAATCATCTTGACTCCATTTAATTACTTCGAATGGAGGGAAAGGATGGATATTCTAATGAGGAGTAAAGGCCTCTTCAAAGTGACCATGGAAACTGAATCTAATCCTAATGTAGTAGCATAGAATATCAAATGGCATAATAGGAGAGATGAGGCATATGGTCTCTCATGTCTCAGCATTTCTAGAGACCTTCTATTTGATCTTGATGGTCTTACATCACCGAATGAAATATGGGAGAAAATTAAATCTTTGTTGGGAAGACAGATAAGATGATAGGTTACCATCTGGAGAATGAGCTGATAGCACTAATTCCAAGTAGCTTCAAATCCTTGCAAGTCTACTTCTCAAAATTCAAACCATTTGTTTTGCAGCTAAAACAGTGTGGCATTGAAAAAGAAGATGAAAAACTAATCTTGTCCATCCTTTTGAAGCTTGGACCTGATTACTCAATATTTGTTTCGACCTTCCATTCCTCCAAGTTGACAGCTCGAAATTGGAAGATGCCTTCACTGGAAGATTTCACGGAATCCTTGACTCAGGAGTAAGACAAATTGGTCTTCATGGGCACCATCAAACCTTCCAAAGATCAAGCTTTGGTTGCAGGGGATTTCAAGGTGAATTCCAAAGATAATAAGAAGGCAAATAATCCTCCAGATAAAAAAGGATACAAGTCCAAGTCTCAAGAGGATTCCTCAAACTCCAAGAAGAAGAACTTTCGGAAGAAGAAAGGTAAATGTTAAGGTAGCAAGTGCACATATTGTGGTAAGGGCTTTCATCATGAGAGCTCTTGCATGAAGAAGTAGATAGATATGTTGACTCAACTCCTAGAGAAGAACAACATATCCCTCCCTGTTGGCACAAGCAAGAAGGAAGGAGGATCCAGTTTCGAAGACCAAGAGAGAGTACATGCCATGCTTGTAAGAACTGTAAGGTCTCCTCCCTTTATCATCAATTATGGAGCTTCTAAGCACATGGTTTCAACAAAGGAATCCTTCTTGTCTCTTGATGATTCGAAGGGTCCTAATATTTTTCTGGGAGTTAACTCAGAAACTAAAAGTAAGGGTAAAGGTAGCATTGATTTTGACAATGGTTCCTTCAATAATGTTTTGTATGTCCCAGGTCTTGCTGTCAATCTCTTGTCAGTCTAATAGATGAACCAAAATGGGTCTATAAGGTTTTTTTTTCTCCCAATGACGTTCAAATCTATGATATTTCTAATGGTAGAGTCATTGCTAAAGGTATTGTGGATCATGGTTCAAAAGTATATAGGTTCTCACACTCCATGCCTTTCTCTAACCCCTAAGCTCTCCTCACTCATGCTAATGAAGCAAGCACACTTTGGCATGAGAGGTTTGGTCATCTAAACTATAAATACCTTTCAAATTTGTGTGAAAAATATATGGTATTAGGATTTCCAAAGATAAAGTTTTCCAAAGGAGTTTGCCAAGGTTGCATTCTAGGAAAGCATCCAGAGCATAAGTATGAGAGAGTTAGTCATGAGATAACCTCAACACCTCTTGAGCTCATCAACAATGACATTTCCGGTCCCTTCCCTCATATGTCGATGATTCAATCCAAGTATGTCCTTACCTTCATAGATGAATTTTCCTGGTACTGTTGGGTTTACTTCCTTAAACTCAAGTATGAAGTTTTTTACCACTTCAAGGTTTTCAAGGCCTTAGTTGAGAATCGGTATGGGAGGAGAATAAAGATCCTCAGATCTAATAATTGTGAATATGTCAAGTATAAGTTCATTAATTATTGTGAAGATGCAAGTATCCATATGTGGTACTCTATTCCCTACACACCTCAGCATAATGGTGTGGCTGAGAGGAAGAATAGAAGGCTCATGGAGATGGCTACTTATATGTTGGAGTCTAAGACTTTGCCACCAAATATTTGGGGTGAAGCTATAAAATGTGCATCCTACATCCAGAATAGGGTTCCTCACAAGAATATTGATGGATTTACTCCTTTCGAACCCTGGAGTGGGCACAAACTAGATGTGTCTCATTTCAGGATTTTTGGCTTAAGAGCATGGGCTAGATTTCCACTAGATAAAAGGAGGGCTTTGGAACCTCAAATCCAAGAGCGCCTATTTTTTGGGTATTCTACAGATTCCAAAGGGTACAATCTGGTCAACATGATCACTCAAAAAACCTTCATTGAAAGGAGTGTTCAATTCAAAGAAGAGCCTATGGTAGCAGCAGAAATTGGAGAGTACTCCTCACCTCCTCCACCTTTGGTTGTAAGTGAAGAAACTAATGAAATTTCTGATTCTGATATGTATGATAATTATTATTTAATTGTATATACAAACACCCCCACAAGGCCAAATTGGGAAGCAAATACCATCCAATCAGCTGGGAATCCTAGATATTCTAGGAGGACTAGATCTCAATTTGAGAGTGCCCTTTCTATCAAGGATCCTTTCTTTGTTGATAAGTGTTTTCTAATGGTTGAATCTGATCCACAGACATATGAAGATACATGTGAAGAACCAATATGGGAAAAAAACATGAAGGAGGAATTTCATTCGCTCCAAATGAATGACACATGGGATCTAGTCATTCTCCCCATAGGGAGAAAACTAGTCAAGTGTAAGTGGGCTTTCAAAACTGAATTTTATGCTGATGGTTATCCTATGAAGTATAAGGAAAGGTTATTGGAAAAGGGATTTTACAAAGTCCAATGAATTTAATACAATGAGACATTTTCACCAGTTGCAAGTATGGCCTCCATAAGATTAGTTTGGACATTGCAGCTTCCAAGCAGTGGGAAGTACATCACATGGATGTAAAAAGTGCTTTCATACATGGTGATATGAAAGAATAAATATATATGCAGCAACTAGAAGCTTCTGTGACTAATCCATATATTGTGTGCGGGTTGAAGAAAGCATTGTATGTGTCACGTCCCCTCCCCTCATCTCGCCGATGGAGAGGACGTGACTACTTCTGTGTGCTTTCCATCATAATCGAGAAACTAACCCCGCGAACATAATCAAAGATGCATTGAATATAAAAGACGTGTACAGATGCATAACAGATGAAATACAATGGAAGCAAATACATTCATTCAAGCATTCAACATGTTCATAAGAATTCGTTACATCAAATATATTGTAGGAATTAAATTCAAAAAATACAAGAGAGCACTTATCTTGTAAATGAGTTATCCTGAAAGTAGCTATGTCACTGCAATGTTCCACCCAACCATAGGCCAGTTGTGCTCATCAATATCTCAAAAAAATGATGGATTTCCCCAATACAAATTTGACTTCCGTACTCTTCCATTCCCAATGCATTAACTGCCCCAACCAACTTCTGGAAGAAATAAATGATTGGGTGAATAAGACAAAAAATGTAGTTGACATCTTTATGGGTTCTCCCATTGACATTTGGATTTACCCATTGGCTCAAGGGTTTTAATAATCCCCCCTATTGCTTGTTAAATCATGCCCCCATCTCTTTTGTTGCATTGCATAGCTAGTTGTGCGTATTTTATTAAATTGCATATTTACATGATGTCTCAATTTTTACTGTGCCTGGCTAGCACGATAACCATCGGCATTGATTTTAATTGCTGATACATAAAGTGCTAAATCCATGGTGAGGCCTTTCCCTTGATCTCATCACCATGATTTAATAATGATATTTACATCTATTTCAATTTTAATATAATGGATTCAACATCGGGATATTACAGTATGGGCTAAAACAAGCTCCCAGATCTTGGTATGCCAAGATTGATGGATTTTCGCTATCATTGGACTATTGTAGATGCAAGTATGATCCAAATGTCTATTTGAAGCTGATTAATGGTTCCTTAATCATCATTGTATTGTATGTGGATGACCTTCTGATCATGGGATGTTCCAAAGAATAAATTTCCTCCTTCAAGGATGCAATGAGCCATGCACTCTCTATGACTGATTTGGGATTGTTAAGCCAATTTTTGGGATTTGATATTTCTCAATCAAATCTTGGAATCAAGGTACATTAGTCCAAGTATGCTTTTGATATTCTGAATTAGAATTTCATAATGAAGGATTTCAAACCAAGAAATACTCCTTTCCTTTCAGTAGTTAAGCTTGAAGAAGCGTAGTCAACTCCATTGGAAAACAACACCCTGTATAGGAAATTGGTTGGTTGTCTTCTTTATTTGACTCATACTGTACCTGATATATATTATGCAATGAGTGTGGCTTCTAGACACATGGATCAGCCTCATGACATCCATTTGAGGGAAGCAAAAATAATCCTAAACTTTGTACAAGGAACAAAAACTCATGGGATTCACTATGTTGCACAATATATCCTAGAGTTAGTTGGTTTTACTGACTCTGATTGGGAAGGTGATAACACTGATATGAAATTAACTTCTGGATATGTGTTTATGCTTGCAGATGGACCAATTAGCTGGTCAAGTAAGAAACAAAGTGCAATTGCACTTTCATCTACAGAGGAGCCGTGAATGAAGCTACTTAATGTTTGTGATGGTAGGGAATGCTTGGAAAGTTTAGGATCAAGTCAGAGACTTCTACAATCATCTATTGTGACAACCAGAGTACGATTCAAATCTCAACTAATCCATTACTAAGGCAGCGAAACAAACACATTGAGATACATATGCACTGCATCAGAGGACTTGTGCATGATGGGGTCATTGATTTTCTCTATTGCGCATCAGCTGAGCAAGTTGCAGAGATCTTCACGAAAAAAATTTCAGAGAGGAATTTCAGCAATATTAAGTCTTTACTTGGGATAGATGATCATGTGGTGAATATAGATTGAATACTATATTTCATATAGTTTTGTTCATGTCCATGTTTGAGGGACAATTTTCCCACTTGTGTTTTTTCCTCTTTCCTTGTTTTGTATGGACAAGCAGTATGTAAAGGGTGTGCTGTAATCAATCAGATTGCAAGGTTACCAAGGATACACATAAAGAATCATATAACAATAGCAGAACAAGAGACGAGAATGGTATATAGAATAACATATTATATTATGCAATTACACATGTGGGTTCATACAACAAACCGAACCAAGTATCTTTATGGATCAACATCCTATATATATGTTTACAAAATAGTTATAGAAAATACCCATCGGTTCAACCAATCGACACAACGTATGAGGTCGTCCTAATATACAATTAGTTCACTAGTGAGTCTAGTCAGCTTTAGCTGACTGGCTCCTCCAACATCTCCCCAGCACAAAATATTTTTTCGTCACAAAGAAAAAGGGAGGTGACAAAATTTATGTCTTGATTAGTTCTATAATGCTTTTTCATGGGTTGTACTGCCTAATAGATGGTTTCTTCTGAATGAAAAAATCCACAATAGCTTATGTATTCATTTCCAATTGATGCTCGAACTCCTCCCAAGTGCGAAGCACCTTTTGGATGTCTATGGTTAGAGTAGTGAGACTCGACAAATTCTCTATTTTTTGATGATGTCTATGTCAAAGATATTGCTCATGTTAGTCCCAAAAAGTTGGAGTTTTTCTTCAAAATCCTCAAGTAATATTTTCATGTGAGGGCGTATCTTGTCGAGATTGACTAGGATTGGTCTGGATTGGCTAATCTATTGATGTTTTTGTTTCTCCAATTTGTCTACCTTTGTCATTTCTAGAACGAGCTGGTCCTGGACTGTTTTTGCCATTTATTTTGTGCTCATTTGATGACTATGTAGTAAACTAATGAGTTCACGAGTATTCCATACCTGTTGAAACACTTGGCCATAGTAGGTGAACCAATTTCTCAAGACTTCTTCTATTACATAGGATTTTGTGATATGCTCTCTCAGCACATTGTAGGCTACTGAAAATGTTGCATACTGATTTCTCAGTAATATAGTAGTTTATTTATGCATGTTCTTCTTTCCTTTCTTGTAGCCATGATTGAAATTTCGATATGGCACTTTCAAATAATTGGTATGCTTTGTCCAATAGTTTGTTTGTGTCAACCCCTTCCAGGATTGAAATGAATTACCTCTCCATATTTTTGCACTTTGTCAGGAATTCAGTCTACTCTGTCTTTATTTTTTCTATTTTTTCTTTTCTTTTCTCTCTTCTTATTATTGACTCTTTATTGATTGCATCCACCAATCAGTTTAGCTCCTATTCTCTTTCCTTCCACATGTTGATTGTTGTTGTTGATCCTAACCGAGCCAGGTGAATCACTGATGGTATTTGTTGTTGAGCCAAATGTAGCTGTTTTTGGCGTTCTTTTTCTTGTTTCTTTATTTATTTTCTATCTTTTCTTCTTTGCCGCTCCTATTCTCTATTTTGTCTTTCAGCTTCGTCTATCGGTAGAGGTATGGTCTGTATTTTCTCTGTAGTTATGTTAGGTAAAGTAGGATTTATTGGATGAGTTTCTGTAGGAGGAAAGATAGATGATGTTTGTAATGGTAGTGTAGGTGAAGGTGGTGTGGGTGAAGGGAGAGGTGGTGGTTTTTCAGATGTTGATGGTAGAAACATTGGTATGGAATCTGTCGGTAAAGGATTTTCGACAATTTCTAGTGATTCGACAGTTTCAGGGGCTTCTACAGATTCTATATTTTTGACCATTTCTTGGCTTGGTGCTATTGGTTCAAATTGGTCGAGGTCGACAAGCTCTTCAGAAATGACTCGTTCGTCTTATTCATCGATTGGTTTAGGAAGTGGGGGGTTTTCAATGGATTGTGGAATAAATGAGGAGATTTGTTCTACTACAATATCGATGGTTTTATCTGGATTTCTCTGGAAGGTCAACTTGATATGTCCCACGATTTGTGGTTTTAGTGCAAAACTTTGCGATTGGTCAGGATTTTGGGGAATGGATAACATTTGTGGTGGGTTATTTGTGGTGATAACTAGTTTCATTATCATTATTTTTTGAATGTTGGGAAAAATAGATGGAAGTTGGTTAATGAATCCTGAAGGTTAATATATTTATCTACTCTGGTACGAAGGTTTTTTGGTAATGATTGTAAATATGGGTTTATAGAGGTTGTCAGTGTAATGGAGGTTGAAGTCGGTAAAAGCTTATTTGAGTATTTGAGTTGGGGATGGAGGTGGTGGGTTGGTACTTTATTTCCACTTGGTAAAGATTTTTCCACTTGTATGTTCAGTTTCTAGTCGAAGTCTTGTCGACTATGGTACTTTATTTACCTGAATATTATGACATGAGGTATTTGGTCGGCTATGAGTTCATGTCGAACTACTACTAACAGTCGGATTTATAAATGTTTCTATTTGCTTCGTAGCTTCGACTAGTTGGTCAACTTCAGGTATAAATTTGAAGTCCTTGATGAAATTTTCTTTTAGTTCATTCCATAAGAATGTTTCACCCCGTGCTTCTTACATTTTGCACCATTTTTTTGGAAAATAATATGATGTCAATGGGAATAGGTGCAGCCATATTCGTTCATCTTTATATCCCAGTCTTTTCCATTCTTTTTCACACATATTGATGTGTTTTTTAGGATCCTAGCCTTGTGTATAGACTGGTATTTATGCTTTATTTGTTAGCTTCTTTCCTCCAAATATTTTGACAAAGTATGTTGAATTTGTCGACCATGTTTGTAGTCTCCACTGGTGGGTATCCCACCACGGAGCATCTTGTCCCATAAATGTTTTGACTAGACTTTGAACTCGACCATGTTCACCTATATTTTTAGATACTTGTTCGATGTGAAGGGCTGTTGATTCTCGTTCTTTATACCTAAGTGATGGTGATCTTGAGGTTTCTTTTTTCATTGGTTCTAGGGATGGATATTCCCTAAGTTTTCGTTCAAATATTTTTGGAATTATAGACACAGAGAAACATTTTCATGTTTGCTTTCTCGGAATGGCTTGGATGGTCCAACATTACCTTGCTTGTAGTTCATAATTTTCTATTTCCCAATCGTATAATTCTGCATATGAGTTATAACCGATAGAATTTGGGTTCCCTAAGTGAATCTCTCCATATATGTTCGGTTTGGCGTAATCCTCATTATTTTATATTTGGTATAGTTGTCGTACATCGACTTCTTCATCTATAGGTTATGTCCATGGTTCACCTTGTGATGGATGAATTGGAACAATCACTTTCTTCCCATTTCCTTTTAAGTTTTATTCTTTCTTTGTATAGTGAAATTAATGCCTTCATCTTTCGACCCCATGGTCGATCGACTAAGGATGGAAAGGAACTAGATCCTTCCTTAGGATTAATAATTTCGAAGTCGAATTTTGTAGTGATACCTTTTATAGTCGTGTCAAAATAATTCCATACACCAATGGGTTCAATTAGTCCTTGATATGCTAAGTTCAAATATATGCCAGATTTGTTAAGTCGAGGTTTACTTAATTGTTCCCATGTGTTCCTGGTCATGATTTTTACCCATGATCTGAAGTCGAGAACGACTTGTCGGACATGGTAACCTTCAATTTCCAGGTCAACTAAAGGGTCAGCATCATTTTTATCTTTTTGATTCAAGCTACATATGCGTTTAGCTTGCTTGTCTAGGCCAGATTTACTCTTAAGATTGTACAATAAGTCGATTAATTTTGAAACAAAATTGTCAGTATGTATTAAATTAAATAATTTTTGAGACATCTTCTGTCATGCATCATAATTTACTTCTTGTGCAGCTAATTCTTGAAATATGTTCATCGAATCATTATATAATTTTTTTTGTATAACAGGGTTAGGATAATCTTCTTTGTTTTTTATTTTACTTATTTTTGGATTATCCATGCCATTTTTTATGCCTTGACGAGTGATAATTTGTAAGTTATTAGTTCGAACAACATCACATTTTTGTACACTAGACAAGACGTTAACATTTTTCTTATTATTGATATTTTCAAGCATGGTGGGGCAATCCTTTGAGTGATCACAAACACCACAAATTGTACAGAATTTAAGATCAGTTCAATCCTTGTATGGACATTCAACATGTCGATGTCCTCCATTTAAACGTGTATAGCACTAGATTGGTTGACGTGGTCTATTCTCCTGATTCCTGAAGTATCATCCTCTACCAGAAAATATCCCATGACGACTGTTTTCATACCAGCGCTCGTACCTTCGGTCGTCATATCTTTGGTTTTTTTTCTCATTTAGGTCGTTGTTGTTCCTTGTATTATTGTCATTATTATTTTGTGCGACAATGCTTTTCTAGTAAACCACATGATAATTCTGTCGGTTCTTTAAGTTTAGGTGACATTTGGCTGTTGCATGGATTTTGACTTCAGATATCGCGCACCAATGACATTTTTCATTCTTCATATTATATGGACAATCTTTTGTCGCATGTAGATCGTGCTCTTGGAAAATGTCAAAAAAACATTTCGACTGAACGAACTAGACGTCTTGTCTATGTTCTTATTGTTGGCAATAGTATTTTGTATGTCTAGTCGTTGATCATTTTGTACACCAGAATTCATGACCTTTGATGCTTATTTCATGTATTGACTTCTGCATAATCTCCAGTTGTTCTTCAATGCAGCTATCGACAGGGTTTACTGAATAGTCCTCATCCATTTCTACTTGTAACGCCTTAGTTAATGCATCTTTATAAGTATTAAATTTGTCCGGTCTGATATGAATTCAGATCTTTTGTAAGCGTCCTGCAACAAACCATTGGATTAGCAATTGTTCATCTATATTATACTCCAACTAGCTTAGTAGGTCTTTGAATCTTTTATCGTACTCCAGAACTGTCTCGGTCGGTTTCTAGACTGTAGTCTTCAGCTTATTTGCCACCATATGTTTTGCCTCTGTTGTCTTGAAGAATGACATGAACTATTGTTTTATCTATTCCTTAGTGGCATTCAACGTCTTTTCTGTGTACGCCATGTACCATGTTAGTGCTCGCTTTCGCACAACACCAACAAACTGAGCCATATGAGGATCTTCATTAGTAACAATATTTGCTTCCCAAGTCGACTCACAGACGAACCAATGGCGTCTATGATCTTCATCACCCTCATAGATGGGAATGTGTGTAGACACATACGCCATATTTTTGGCGTCAATGTCTTCTCTAGACGATGGAGGGGATGGTGGTAGTGGTGGTGGGTTACTTCCTGTGACTCTGTTGTCTTCACAGCTAATCTTGACAGAACTTTTGTTCCCATCGAAATTGTTATTTTTACAAGTTGGTGCATGTTTGACTAGAAGTTGATTTATGCCAACTCCTTTTGATGATACCCACGTAAATTTCTAAGGCTGGGGTATCCTCTCTTATGAATCCAACTGGTCTGGTATGTTACTTGAAGTTGTGATTGGATGGGGGGTGATCCTTCATGTTCTAGGTAGAGTAGGTGAATACTATGGATAGATGTAAAGGGTTGAAATGTAACCCAATTTCCTTCCCGTGGTCGATGAATTACAAGATGGTAGACATTGTTTCCTTCTTCGTCTAGTTGACTCCATACAGCTAACTCACCCACTCATAGTCCCAAATATTCTTGAACAATATCCTGTACTCAAGCACTCTAGATATAATTTAATGGGGAATGAGGTGTGATGTTCTGGGGTATATCAACTTGGAGAGATCTACCAGGATCTATCCAAAATCCTTCCTCCCTTGGTGACACTTATTCATCAACGCCATCTTCCTGTCAATCATTATCTGAATCTGGCGGATTCTCTTCTTGACTTGTCACTCTATTCACCATCCTCCCTTGTTGGAGAACAACACCCTGCTCTATAATCTCTTCCCTTCTCTTTTGACTCTTCTCCCATTCTATCCTCTGTATATTTGGAGTGTTTTTGTGAGTAACTGTTCTAATTTTCTCCTTTTTGGCTCGAATTTTCATTGCTAGCGATGGTGTTTTCATAAGTCGACTAGAATTCCTCTACTCTACTCCATAACATGACCAAATACCCCCCCATATCCGACCCAAAATATTTTAGTAAACCCGGGTGGAGCTGTCTATTTGTTTAGAAAGTACTCCCACTCTCTTTCTTTGACAAATTTTCCCCACTCCTTCTATTTGGCCGCCTATTTTTTGTTAGATGGAATATTTATCAGTATGGACAAGGTTTGACAATATGACCTGCACCCTTATCGATCAAGAATTTGAACAAAAGTGTTGGTAACGAACACAAGAACTGTTCGGTTAGGTCGTTGTAGAATCTCTCTTTGGTACTATCAATAGAGACCCTTTCGTCGGCTGCTCTTTCCTCATAGAAATCGTTAGCGATTCTTTCAAACCACTCTGACAAATTTGCATGACCTACCCTTGTTAAATTTTGGAGTAACTATTGGTATTTATTTTCTGCTAGTTGTTTCATCCAATATCTTCTTCAAAGACTAAGGTACAGACTCGAATTTTTTTCATGTGTTTCAAAGAAAAACTTCTCCTTTTCTTGGGAAATAGTCATTCTATTTCTTCTTGCATAATTCTGCAAATAATTCGCAATATTACGTTCCCACCAGTTCTTAATATCCTGCTCTGAGATCATCTAGTTATAGTCATTTCATCTGTATATGTACCACTGGCAATGGAACCAATGTTGTAATCAATCATATTGCAAGGTTACCAATGATACACATACAGAATCATATAACAATAACAAAACAAGAGACAAGAATGGTAGATAGAATAACATATTATATTACTCAATTACACACATGGGTTCATACAAAAAATCGAACCAAGAATTTATTTGGCTCAACAGCCTATATATATGTTTAAAAATAGTTACAGAAAATACATGTCGGTTCAACCAACCGACAGGACCTATGAGGTCGTCCTAATCTACAATTAGTCGACTAGTGAGTCTAGTTGGCTTTAACCGACTAGCTCCTCCAATAGGGTGACTAAGTCTTGTTGCTAAGCCCCATATCTATGATATTTTTCTAATATTGTACTTAACTTCAGGCTTAATAGGGGGCGTTGGAATAATTAAAACCCATCCCAAGACTTAGGATAAAATAATAATTATTTTTTATTAATTCCTAGGTCCTGCACTATCTAGTTTGCACCCAATTCCATTTTTGAGGTCAAACTTGCCAGAAACTGCCTCATGGAGAGAGTTAGAAATATTCTAGATAAGATTCTTCCAACCCATAGACTGTGCAGAATAGAAACTGCACATTACTTCCTTATCCAAAGTTTCCATCTTTTTCTATAGTTTTAAGGCAAAAACTAAAGCTAGTTTTAAGGTAGACTGCCTTGTTTTTTGCACCAACTCACCTCCCTTCTTTTCCTCATTGAAAAGCATGATAAATTCAAATTTCCATCACTTATGAGCTGTACAAACTCACTTAGAAAATTATTGAGCATCTTGACTGATTTGGAAATTTCTTTATGCACCTATGGGGAATTTTGACTAGTTTAGTAAGCCTGCTTTTGTACTGATTCGAATAGAAACCTAATGATTTTGAATACTTGGAGTATCTATTGTATGAGAAGCCTACATCTATTTAATGATTCTTGGTGTAAATTAATATCATCAATGGTTTGTGGATTATCACATATTCAGTCTCCTTCTTGAGTGTTTATTGCATATTTTCAAACAATTTTGTGAGTTAAATTGCTCTAAGCTTGGGCTAAATTTCCACAATTGTTGGTCGTAGTATAAGGTTTGAGTTTCCTTCCTTGATTATAAATATCCTAATCGTGCTCATATGCTCACTTGAAAGCCAAATATCCCTATGAGAGCTAATTTATTGTGATTTGAGGTGTCCTTGATGGATCTTGATCTCTATAAGTTTCCTTTAGAGACTAATGCCTAAAATTCCTCATTTGACCATGGCTAATGCTTAGAACTCCATACCTAGTGCTTAAAAATTCATAACGGTTCCCATATCCTCACTTGTAGGCTAAGGTGACATTATTTTTGTTGGATGCCTAGAACCTTTAGTTAGGGCCTCATGCTTGAGTTTCCTCCCTTGACCATGTTCAAGGACACATGACTCAACCTTGTCTCTAAAATACTTCTAATGGGGTCTATATCCCCTCTCAAAGGATAAAGATCCAAAATTAAGCTCCTATGTGATGGTTCGAGGTCATGTTCATTTTCCTTAAGACTTAGAAGCTACTCTTAAGGCCTAAGGATTTAGTTTCCTTCCTTTACCATGGTCAAGGAACCAAGACCAATATCAGGTGCTCAAAACATCCTAATGATGCTCACATCTTAATGAGGTCAAAAGGATTGGGTTTTCTCTCTCATTTGTATCTAGAAACTTGAAACTCATTTTTAGTGCTCAATATTTCTAATGGTACCCATGTCATCACTTGAAGGAAAAATATTCCATAAACATATATCATCAATGGTTTGATGCCACATTAATGGCCCTCAAGTCTTAGAAGCTACATTTTAATACTAATGAGTAAGTTTTATTTACTAACATTTGTACATACCTTCAAACTAATACCTATTTCTCCTAAATCCCTAACGGTGTCAATATGGTGACTAAGAGGAAAATAATCCCCTTAGGAGGTCATGCATGTTGGTTCAAGGTGTTTTTCTTAGCCTTCAATGTATAAAATATTCCTTTAAGGTGCAAGGTGTAGATGTCCTTCCTCCACCATGTTGAGAACCATGTGTCCAGTACCTTGTGCTTAAAACTTATAATGGTGATGATAACCCCATTTGGAGGCCAAATATCTCGGTTGGAGGTTATGTGTTTTGTTACAAGGGATTGTTCTTGGGCATGTATTCCAATCATCTTCGTTTGGGTATTAAGACTTGGGTTTTATCCTTGAACCATCTCCAAGACCCCGATACCCATACCTAACATTTAAAACATCTTATTATACTAATATCTCTACTAAAAGGATAAGGATATACTTGGGAGGTCATGTGTGGTGGATTGAGGTCTTATTTTTAAACCTATATACTTAGATTCTTCTTTTATGGTGTAAGGCATAGGTTTCCTTTTTGAACCATGATTGCGGCCCAAATACTCATACATGACATCCAAAATATTAATGGCACCCACATCCATATCTTGTGGCCTCGGGGCCTTGAGTTAGGGGTATCCATGGAAGTATGTATGGATTTTAGGGATTTGGGGTGATGGAAATGGTTATGTTATAAATAAATGTTAAGGATATACATAAATGTTGCAAAAGGGCATGGTTTGAGGTATAGGAAAGAATGTGTGCACATTATTTGCAAATGCGTGTTTCTTTTAGGACCATTACATGACCATCTAGCCATACGTTGTGGTTTAGGTTTTATACATTGATAGGAATGTGCACATGTTTTATCAAACATGCATGTGCTTTATAATGCATATGAATTCTTCCCATTTTATGTGTGAGTTTGAAAATAAATTATTTGTTTGTTTCTTATTGACGATCTATGCCAAGATGGGGAACACATATAATCGATAAAGAAAGTCTTCTAGGAAGAGAAAATGCAAGGTTGGGCATGGGAAAATGTAGGAATTCAACATAGGCCAATCCAAATTCTATAAAAGAATATGCCACTATTGTTTCTCCTCCATTAGCACAAGCAAAGTCCATGATTTCAGTAGAGGCTAATCCAATTCCAACATATTTTGAACCTCTAAGGAAAAGTCTATCAAGACAAGTTGGGGATGAGAAAATGATTATGGATTTGTTTGAAGCTAATTATACTATGGATTAAATTAGGAAGGTAACTAGTGAACAACTTTTTGGTGGAGAATTTCATGTGGTGGATCCTATTGTTGAACAAACACATAAATGAAACTACCCATGAGCATGTCCACTCTTCTACCAAATTTGATTCACAACTTCAGTAAGGAGAAATAACTCTTATGGTTACAATGCCACAACAAAAAAAGTGGAGATTTTTAGAGTATGGGTACATCATCCTTACCTAGACTAAGAAAGACATGATAAAAAACTCCTAAACACATATAGGTGGAATAAAGTGGTGTAACATCTCTTGAAGGTAAGTTATCGAACTGAAATCTTCATTATCAATCATAGAAAATTATTAAAACATATTTTGAATCAAATATGATGTAGATACATGTAAGTTAGTCCTATGTTTATTAAAATCTAGGAGTTTGAGGTCTATTAGGAAAATTTTAGGCATTAAAACAGTTAAAAGTACAAAGAAAAGTAATCGTATTGTTAGAAGCCTTGCAAATGCTTTTCATGCAATTGACCAGTAAAAAAACTTGTTCAAAAGAACATAATGCATCCCAATGTGTATTATCACATTCAATTATTAGCAAGATGAGAAGAAAACATCACTTACTGAAATAAACATGTCATCCCATCAGATGTAAAGGAAAAACCCTTTGAAAGTATTTTATTAGATGAGATATTGAAATTATTCTATTAGATGGGATGGCCTTGAAACAAAATGTGAAACATATTTTTTGGCATTCATTCGTAGGCTAGCTCGTTCATGAAATGTTTTTTGTTTAAACAAGTTGAAAGTATATCAGTTGTACATTTAATGAAAATAAGGCCATTGCTTCAAATGAACTACATGAAATGAAAGGGAATTGAAAACATAACATAACAACTAATTCAGTTTGAATAAATGGTGCCATAATGATAACTCTCTAAAGTTGAAATCCATCCTTTATGTATGGTTGTTAAAAAAAAAAACTATATATGCATTCTTGAAATATTTACATATTGTGTAGTGTTTCAAAATGAAAAAAAAATAGAGCTTAATGATAAAATCACAAGTATGACATAGATATGCCCTATTGATTTTTTTTTATTATAACTTGAATTTTGAGTCAATAAGATACAAAATGCTTTTACTGAATTTGACCCCTTAGAATCAAAGGTTTATGAGACACTATGCCTCTCTCAATGGCTTGGGGTCATTTGGGTGAACCGATACAAAGGAAGTACTCACCGCTTAGATTGTCATGATAGTAACACATGCGCATCAATCCATTAGTCATAAAAATAAAAAGGAAATATTGAGAAATGTGTAGGAAAACAAAACGTACCTCTAGTAGAAGGACACTATTCCTTCACCGTAATGGATGCACATGGATATAATCTTACCTACCACTACCACATTATTGAAAGATTGAGTATGGAAGGGAAAAAAATATATATAACCTAGCAGCACCTACTTCTTATCTATGGTGTGAAATGTGATACCTAGTTGCATCGCCTTTGTCTCAGATTTAAAGGTTGTAGAAAGGTAGGTGAAGTAATTTACATGTCTTGGATGATTGAAAGTTCATGGATACATTTAGCTTTCCATGCGCACTATGAAGAGGGTGAGACACATGCAACTGACACTCACTGCATTGGTGAAGGTGAAAGGGTTTGAGGAATAATGACCATTTTGGCTTATTCATTTCTCCTTTTATGAGGACTTTTCAAACGCTTGGAATGCTACTTTGCTTCAAATATGTTCTTGTATGACAAGACTAGAGTTGGTTGTGCAAAAAAACTCTAGAAACCTGCTAGTTATATGTAGACAACCCCTGATGTTACCTCTTTGTTGCATTATGGTGCGGTCACCCATCTTCCACCCTGTGGGTGTGCATGTTAGTGATTATGCTTTTTCTTCCAAAGTGGTGGTAGTCTCTTGCATTGTTTCTATAAAACATGCATTGGATGGTTGACCAAGTATGTTGTCCAAAATGATCACCCAAAACCAAATAAATTTCACTTAAATTGCATAATCACATGATATCTAATTGCGAAAGAAAAAACAAGCATGCAGATCAAAATTAATTTTGCAATGAATGTGTGTTGATTGGGACATAATCCCCATATAGCCATTGAATTTAGTTGTTGGGATGGAGCATTCAACCATCCATTACTAGTATCAGAATTTCCTATTGAATTTGTTCTAATAACCACCATTTGTAACCATTGAAACTGAGGAAAACCGGTGTTAAGAAAAATGACTCTGAACTTAATTGATAGTGTAATTTGGAGCCCATAAGTAAAGGGAAGACCACTTAGCCAAAAAAAATGCTTATAACTCGTGTGTTGGATGATGCAGCCTCTAGTTCTCTTCCTCCTACTAGTATATAATACTAATGAGATGCCTACAAACTTTGTCTATGTGAGTGGTGCATACAAGTGCTATTATGGGACTACTCTAATGTCCAAAAAAATCATGTAAAAGACTTTGGATGACCATTGCATCTTAAATCCATGGATTAGTCTACATTATGGGTCATGATCCATTGCATACCATGCTTGAACTGGTTCTTAAGATAACCCTAGAATGTTTGTGTGGAAATGGGTTCCTGCTTGTTATTAATGGTGTTTGCCTCTGTTTAACGTTTCTCTTCCTACATGATTCTCTTCTCAATAAAATCACATTGTTTAACTAGAAATCGACCACCTGTGCAGGTATGGTACAACATTCCCCATTAAGTATTCCATTTCTTCAACAATGTGTGGTTGTTCCATTGTATTATTTGACATGTGGGATAATAAAATGATGGGTCGCTGGGTGGGATGAGAAAATGATGGAATAATCAAAATAGATGAAATTTCATGAGAAAGGGCGGGGGGTTTGGGAAAAGAGGTGAGCCATTTTTTCTTTTTTCTTTTATTATTTCTTTATATTAATTAAAGGGAATGGGAATTTGAATTTGGGGAAGGATGAGACCTCTCAGAAAGGGAACCCTTGCTTTGTTTTTTTCCATTAAAATAATTTTATGATGACAATAATTAGAAAACTTTTTGATTTTCATTGCTTGTGGAATTTGGGAAAGAGGGTGGATTTCTTTTTTTCTTTTAAAAATGAAGAACATAGATGTTTTCACACAAGGAGATACCCAAGGGATAATTTTAACTTTCTAGACATGGGTGCAAAGAGAGAATATGTGACAGATACAAATGTTGAATTAATCGGCGGGTGTAACATTGGAAAATTCTAATTGAGAAGATGCAAAAGATATGATAAGTAAAAAAATCATCTGAATGCCAAAAGGGTCAAATGATGATAGATTTTTCCAAAATGTAATATGGGTATGACCAACATTGTAGTGCAGATGCAATGGAACTAGCCCCATGACATGGTGAATCATATAGAGAAAAATGACAAATTGCAATGCTCAACACCAAATGGGCCATTAATAAATTCATGACACAACTTTGGAAGGATATCGCAAGGGTCAAACATAAGCCAAAATAGAAAAGTGAAATACGGATGGGACAAGCATTTTGACCTATATGCAAAAATGTAAAAACCATCACATGACAAAAAGTGTGTTGATAAATGACACAACCTCAAAGATTTACAGAACTTCACCATGATGGCACTTATAGTGACACTTCATGTGAAAGGAGTGAAGAGAAAATGATGATGCAAATGACCAAACTGAGTATGTATTGGGTCTCATATTCCTTCTAGACACGATGGTGCAAGCATAATTACTATGTGACAAAATTTAATATGTTTTTCACTATCCTAATGTTCCAACTTTTAAAAAATCATGTGAATGTTGATAATCAACATCTATCCAAACAAACTACAAATGAAATACAATGACACATGACTACTCGACAATGAAACTAACAAATGTGACACATATATATCAATGAAGAAGGTACATGTACTCATTTCCATCCCTAAAAAGGGCAGGGAGTGAAGAGTAAGGCTAGGATTCTAAAATGGGAGAAGAAGAGATATTAGAAGAAGTGTTGGGAAACCAAAAACAATAAGCAAACAATAGTTCTACATACCCTACGATTATCACTAGGAACCGACGGATAGTTCTTCTCTCTTCACATAATGTCCTCTCTTGTATATCAACATTGATCGTCATAATATCAAATATTAGAGACAAAACAACTTGGTGAAAGAGCATAGTGGCACATTGCACTAAAATACGTGAAATTTCATGAAAAATTATTTGGGCAATTGCGAAAGGTAAATGATGAAAAAGGATCTAGATAAGAAAATGATAAAGCTAAACTGTGAAAATAAAAAATTCTAACTGATGTGATGAATTGAAATAAAAATGCAAAAGAAAGAAATGATGATGACGTAGAACTAGCAATGCAAGCCTACTCCTACTTCTATAAAAAGAGCGAATTGAATCATGTAGGATGCCATTTATTGTATACAAATGCATCATAGATGTTATGCCAAATGTAATTGGGATCATTGTTATATTCACAAATTTCACATTGAGCACTAGAAATTAAGAAAGACATGGTCATGAAACTCAAAAAAGAAAAACAAACTAAATGAGTTAATGAGGTCATAAAATTTGTCATCCCATAAATCCCAAATGAAATCCCTAAAATCAACCTGAGAAAACCATTTCTCATGATTGATTGATTGGTACAAATACATTTGATTTCTTCTTCAAGATCAACGATGATAAAATATGCATTGGTCTCTCAATGATTATAGTGATCAAGAACAAATTTAGAGCATTCATCATAAACATATTGCAAGTTAGTCTGGGACAAGAAATTTCTTTCAAGAATGATATGCTCATTTTCATTAGCAAGCTGCTCCAATTCAATTTCCTTTTTAGGAAAACAAGAATCCCAATTAAGTCATTAGAGCAATCATCGTGAATCAAATGAGGGCTTCCCCAAAATAAAACATGAGATTCGGGCTCAACGGTAGGCTTGTGAAAAGCAAGGTTTTTATCCAAAACCATAAGGGCCAGAGCATCTTTGTCATTGTGAAAAGACGGGACAATGAGAGACTCGTAAAAAATATAAATCACAACATCATCAAATTTTGCATATTCATCATTGCAAAATGTGTGACAGACATCATTATGACTCACCTCCTAACAAGGATATATTTCCCCTTTTCAATAAGAGATATTTCATGATATTTCACATTGCAAAGTTTAGGCCTCTTCTTTAATTGAGAATTCATTTTATGGACTCAGGAAAACATGGGGCATTAATACAAGGCAAGATGAAATCCCCCTGATGAATCATAATACAAGGATATTGCTTGGAATTCACTGGAAATATATCATCTTCGAAAAAGAAGATCTCATGAAAATATTGTTTGGTTGTCCTAAGGTAATCCATTGATAGGATAAGGGAAGCAAGAGTGTTGATTAATGTTCTGATATTGCTTAGGGTCTCTAAAGGCATCTAAGAGTCTGATGGTATCCTTCAAATCCGCTAATTCAATGGCCATATCATAAGGTGCGTAAATGGTGGGAAAGGTAGGCACAAATTGAAATGCAATGCTAGAATGGTTTTCTTGATTGATTGGAGGAGGAGGTACTGAATCAGGGATAGAAGGCGTACTGATCTAATGATTAAAATTCACCTAAATAATCGAAGGCTTGGGATCAGATAAAGTGTTTGGAACAAACTAAGAAAAAACATGGTAATGACAACAAAAACATCATCGATATGTTCCTCAGCTACTGAATACATATTATTCTTCCCTTTTTCTTACTCCTTTACTGAAAGAAACGAATCACAAGTTAAAGGGTCATGGGCCTCATCACAAAAATCGCACCAGTGATGTGCAAAAGAATCGACATATTTCCTCATCTTATCTTGGGTTAGAAGGAAGGGAGGCTGAGTGAAAGATGGTTGAGACTCCTTCATAATAATACACTCTAATGAAATCATAGGGTTTGCATTTATTACATTATTTAGAGCATGGAGGACATATCAGTCCTAGAACTGGATTGATCCACAAGAAACCATGTCCTTTGGTTTTGCTCTTAAAAGGAAATACATGTATGTAGAGCGGAACCAAGATAATTAACACTCCTCTCCTTTAATTGATGTCAGTAAGGAGGAGGAATACAATCATAATACTTGAGAAGAGAAATTTTTTGGCAAGGTCAGATAACTTCAAGAATCTTGTTATACAACTTTTTAAATATGAGGTTAAATATTTCATGGATTCATTCTCTTTAAAATTTATGCGGTTGAAATTCCTCAGGCACTATGTTGGGTTCTTAAATGCTCCCAAATATAAATTTAAACCAATAGATGATCTCATTCCAAGTAGTGAAGACCTTTTCATGTAAGTCATAAAATTGAGCGGTATCCCTCCTTTCTAATGAATTGGCAGATAGGTGCATGCAAGTATAATTGTCATGTGCACCAATATTTGTGCAGGAATTGAAAAAGGAGGATAAATTCTTGTTCTCGGATGTAATTTTGTTTCCCAACAACTTACAAAGATGATCTTTGAATTTTAGCAAACGGATTCTGGTCAGGGATAAATTCAAAGGCGAAGGGATGCACCATGGTGTAGGATCAATATCGACCTCATATTGGAAAAATGCCGATTTTTTCATGATTTTTCTAGGATTAAAGGGGTTGTCTACATGATTGTGTTGACTAAACATACATCCTAATATCAACGGACCACCACTATCAAAAAAATCCATGATTATAAAAGGTGAATATGAGAAAATATCAATGGCTCAGAGAGTGGATTGATAGAATAAAAGGGTAACTCACAAGGTTCCAAACATCAGTCATACTTTGATGACAACAACAAGATTGTTTGAAAGAATAATTTTTGGGGGAATTGGATTAAAAGACTTCCAAATATAGGAATTGTCCCCAATGGAGATGACATTTTATGTTGATGCTCAACATGAATTTGGGAAAAAACTGTGAAAAATATCCTTAAAGAGTTTTCCAAGAAGAAGAGGGGATTAAACTCCCAGGTTGTGTTTTAAGCCCTCCCATAGATAAGATACACATAGTTTATTAATGGTCCCGTATGCATAAGAGAATAAAATCACTATGAAATAAGCATGTGTAAATGCACAATTAATCAAGATGAATGCATAGGTACATCAAAATGAATACGTGAATACTATCTAAGCATATTTGAATTTAGTTCCTAAAGAATAATTTAATTAACTAATGAAACAACCAAAATAAATTAATTGAAAAGTGTGTACAAAGTAACAAAAAGTCATTAAAAAATTCCCAGATGCAGGTGATTGTTCCACAAATCAGTGACATGCCCTCCCTCAATCCGAGCAACAGATGCATGGTGACCATCATGTTAACCTTGGCAGTGAAGGCACTTTTGGGAACCTTCATCTTCCTCCAAGCGTGGGAGCAGAGCAGACCGTCACCTCCACCCCTGCGACGTGGGGTGGTGATGATCTAGTTCAATCCTAGCCTTCAAGGATTTGCATTGTTATTCATTGCTCGTACTATGGAAGGGAGGGAGAAGGTTTTGAGCATCGCGGTGTGGTATTTGGACATAAGGGTTCGGCTTTGCTCAGCTAAGAGCACTCCCTAGATTTTTTAGCATCTGAAAACTCATAGTGTGTCCACCACCATAGATTGTATCCTGCTAATTGATAATCTATGGAAGAAGAAGCGCAATAGGGTTAGCATGTCACGACAGCATGAAACTCCAAGAAGAGCCACCTCGGGCAGAGGCAAAGCTCAGGGAGGTTGTATCTTCAAGTGGAAGCGGACTATGAACCGCATATTTCTAACATGGTTCAAGTCCTGGTGGAAACTTGGGAGAGCCGCATTCTAAATCAGAAGCTTGCAACTAGTCAGGATGGTAGCCAAATCAATCACTATTGGCTCATGAAGAACATGCTCTGCAATTTAATGGAATATATGCTTACCAATTGGGTTGATGCCAGAGACATGGGTCATATGGTGAAGACCAAAATCTCAGAGATCGATGCTTAGCTCACGACAATGGAGAGCTCGTTTGCTTGGAAAGGCAAAGTGAGAATCTCAGGCCACGGTGGCCTGAATGGAGGCAACCATGACTGGGGTGGTGGAGGCAGTGGTAGCACCACGGGTGGCATGGTTTTGGCCAATTATGGAGGTAGTGACAGTGAAACTGGGTGCACCATCGCACATCCTCCTGCTTTGTCCTTCCCCATCCCCTCGACGCTGGAGCCGTTATTCAAGCGTTTGAAGGCGATGGTTTCCCAGCAGCAACAACCTCAGATGCCTTTGGAAGTCGCCACCAATTCACCCAGCTAATCGTAAGAGGAAAGATGGGCCTGCCCCATAACTGAAGAAATTCCAGACATTCCACCTGTCTGATGACCAAGCCGTCCATGTTTGTTGGTTTTGCATATCGTGTCAAGTGGTTTTTATGGACTTTATTATCCATGCCTGTGTCTATTTCCATGCCTATGTCTATGTTTATTTCTGGGTCAATGCATGTGTCTATTTTCGGGCCTAAGTCTATGTCTATTTTTGGGTCAATGCTTGTGTCTTTTTCTGGGCTCTTGTCTTTGTTTCTGTTGATTTACTATTGAATTGTGTAACTATGTCTATGTATTGGCCTCGACCTTTACTTTCAAAGTGGAACAGTATCACTTCTGGCTCTCTTAAACAACCATTTTTTGAGAGGTTGAGGTGGTGGCTTCACCTCCTAAGACCTCCTCTGGTCATGTTGACATCTGTAATTTTTTCCTATATATTATAATAGATTAAGCAACTTAAAAAAAAAAAAGTCAGTAAAAAGTAAATTTTCTAAGAAATGAAACCCTATAATTTAGTTGAAGAATGGAACAATAATTTAATCATTTTTCTTTCAATGTGAAAAAAGAAATCACCAATCTCATGCAAATTCAGATTTTTAAATGCAAAGCAAAATTTTGTTCATGAAATGTTTTTCGTTTAATAAAGTTGGAACTTTATCATTTGGATGTTTAATGAAAATATAGTCATTAATTCAAATGAATTGCTTGAAATGAAAGGGTACTAAAAACAAGATATAGAAGCTAATTAATTTTGAATAAAATGTTGTCAGAATGATAAACGTCTAAAGTGGAAATTCTACCTTTATGTACAGTTAGTGAAAAAACAAAACAATATATACAGTCCCAAAATATTTACATATTGTACAATGTTCCAAAATTAAGTTAAAAAAAAAAGCAAAACATAGCTTATTGATAAAATCACAAGGAGCAGTACGCAGATATGCCAAAAATGAGGTTTTCTTTATTATAACTAGAATTTTTAGTCAACAAGATACAACAGGATGGGAATGATTTTGAGTCTTGACCCTTGAGAACAAAAGTTTTACAAGACCCTATGTTGATCTCAATGACTCAAGATCATCTGAGTGAAGCTAAGACAACGAGAGTACTCCCCGCTCATATTGTCGTGACGGTAACGTATGCACATGCAGATGCTAGTCATAAAAATATAAAGGAAAGCATGAAAACATGCAAGAAAATAAAACATACCTCTAGTTGAAAGACACTCTACCTTCACCCTAATCAATAGACCTAGACACAGTCTTACCTTCCACTATTGCATTATTAGGTTCTTAGACAATTGAGTGTGGAAAGGAAAAAAACAATAGTAGAACCTAGAAGCACCTGCGTCTTATCTACTGTGTGAGATGTGATACGTAGTCGCATCATATTTGTCTCATATTTAAAGGTTGTAGAAAGTTAGGAAAAATGATTTAGCTATCACAGAAGATCACAAGTTCATGGCGACATTTAGTTTTCCTATGAAGAGGGTGATGATCCCCATGCAAATGACGCTCACCTTCTTTCTAAAGATGGAAGGGTTTTAGGAAGCATGATAATTTTGGTTTATTTATTTCACTTTTTATGAGGGATTTTAGGATGCTTGGAATGTTATGTCACTTAAAATATGTTTTTGAAATCCGTGACTAGAGTTAGTTGTGAAAAAAAATCCTTTGAGCTCGAAAAATGACATAGCAATATTCCCACATTGTGGCTGTCCTCTAACTCAAGAAAATTGCTAGCTATAGGCAAGAAACCCATGCATGTTACCTTATTAATGTTGCATTATGGTGTGTTCACCCACCTTCAAACCTATGGGTGTGCACATTAGTGATTACTGCTTTCCCTACTGCAATGGTAGTATTCAACTGTGTACTTTATATAAAACACACATTGGATGGTTTTCCCAATACATTGTCCAAAATTATCACCCAAAAGAAAATAAATTTCAAATAAATTGCAGATTCTCAATATATAAGCAAGAAAAATTGAACATGCGGATAAAAAATTCATGTTAGGGTGTTTCCCAAGTTTGCCCTTTCTTCGAAAATATGTGATCATTTCGTTGTATCATTCAATGCATGGGATGAGAAAATGATGGGTCGTTTCTCTCGTAATGATTTGACTACTAAAGTCTACGAAGGTGTACATGCCCTACCCCGCTCCAGATTTGAACATATGACCTCCTAGGAGGAAACACATGTTCTTAACTATTAGGCCATATATATATATATATGAAATATAGACATAAATATCCAAAACTAGAACAATATAGCTAATTGCTAGTACTACATCATACGTGCAACATCAATGATAAATCATGATTCAACACACAAGAAATTAGAATATTCAAATTATACATGTCACAAAATAGAACTAGAATTTTAGAACTCAAAGTTAGAACTACAAAATACAATGTTCTCATTAATTCATTTGAGGTAATCAAAATAAAAATTAATTACATGGATAGTATATGCTAAGTCATTGATACTATAGGTGAAAATGCCAATGGAAAATAAAAAATAGGGGTAGATACTAGAACCATAAATGGAAGAATCTCATAACTTTCAGTGGTTAGTAGTCCAGTTCCTCCTCCATGTCAACATCAACAAAATCATAACTACTTCCATTATTGTCTCCTCCATCCTCCTCCTCCTCCTCCCAGTATGATATTTACATCTACTGGTGTGGAGGATGACCCCTCAATAGGATCACCATCATCAAAAGTAATTGTCTCTAGCACCAGTTCATTAAGATCCAAGTTGGATAATTCCAACTCAACATTAATGTCCAAACCCATATCATCAGGAAATACAACCCACATCCTTGTCATACCCTTCAACCACTCCCTCATGTGCATGTAAATAAGACGAATATTGGGTTGCACATACACCATTTTCTTTGGCCTAGATTACTCAAGTCTGCCCTTCTTCAAACTATACAAATTCCCATATGTGCTCCAATCACTAGTACAAAATGGGTAATTAGTGACTAAAAAACAACTAAAATTTGGAGATAAACGACTATTTTTGAGGTGGAAACCTCTGGTAATAAATTAGTAGTCTCTTATCACCCGAAAAAATTAGTCATTTATCCATTAGTCATTAATTGATTGAATTGCTTCATCATCTGGTAATATATTTAGTCGTTTATTTAGTCATTTTCTATTTGGTCATTTATTGTTGCTATTTGGTAGTACATTTAGTCATTTATTTGGGCCTTAGCTGCCACCATTTTAGTAGTACATTTTCTAGTTTAATTAGTCATTAATTGTTGTCATATTGTAGTACATTTAATCATTTATTTGGTCATTAAATTTTTTTATCATTTTTACTTGTATATTTATTCACGTTATAAAGCACTAAACTAGTAGTATTTGTGGTCATATTTATCTCTAGTTTTATAGTTTTGTATTCGTATTTGTTTTATATTCATCTTATGTTTGGTCTTCGTTATTATTCAATACAACTAAATGATATGAATACTTTTTAAGATGCCATGAATTCATATAGTTGTGTCATTGTGCAATATTGGTGCCAATTTAATATAAAGATATTAAATTACATAGTTGGGCCTTAGCTGCCACCATTTTAGTAGTACATTTTTTAGTTTAATTAGTCATTAATTGTTGTCATATTGTAGTACATTTAATCATTTATTTGGTCATTAAATTTTTTTTATCATTTTTACTCGTATATTTATTCGCGTTATAAAGCACTAAACTAGTAGTATAGTAGTATTTGTGGTCATATTTATCTTAGTTTTATAGTTTTGTATTTGTATTTGTTTTATATTCATTTTATGTTTGTTCTTCGTTATTATTCAATACAACTAAATGATGTGAATACTTTTTAAGATGCCATGAATTTGTATAGTTGTGTCCTTGTGCAATATTGGTGCAAATTTAATATAAAGATATTAAATTACATAGTTGGGTCTTAGCTGCCACCATTTTAGTAGTACATTTTTTTAGTTTAATTAGTCATTAATTGTTGTCATATTGTAGTACATTTAATCATTTATTTGGTCATTAAATTTTTTTTATCATTTTTACTCGTATATTTATTCGCGTTATAAAGCACTAAACTAGTAGTATAGTAGTATTTGTGGTCATATTTATCTCTAGTTTTATAGTTTTGTATTCGTATTTGTTTTATATTCATTTTATGTTTGGTCTTCGTTATTATTCAATACAACTAAATGATGTGAATACTTTTTAAGATGCCATGAATTTGTATAGTTGTGTCATTGTGCAATATTGGTGCAAATTTAATATAAATATATTAAATTTATGTAAACACTTAAGCTTGCATTAATTGAAAATACTATAAATAAGATCAAGTATAAACACATATTCTTTGAACTAGATAGCTATTATATACATAAAAAAATGAAAGTCAAATAGTACAATGTATTCAATTTTCCAACTAAATATCCACTAATATTATATGATCATTGATATATTAGTTTGTGACAAAAATTGTCCCGACTACACTCTCAACAACATCAAGCTTTCCAACAAGCTACATCGATGAATTTTCCAAATATTTCAATGGCCATTGAGTGAAGCTTTCTTCCTTATTCAAAAGTTTGCATCCATATAGTTTATCTTCATTAGCAATGGGATATATTTATATCCCAGGGTTTATGTCCTTTCTATAATATTGGCACTCTCAAAAACAAAACAAATAAGCATACATAAATATTAGAAATTTTTTATTACAAGTAATTCTAAAAAATGTGCATAGTTTTCCAGACTAGAGACATGTGATGGTGGCATGTTCCATCCATTTGGTTAGTAATCTTTGTTGAGATTAAAATTTTGAATTGGAATTTTTGTTTTTAATGTAGAAATGGATTTAGCGCCATTTAATAGACCTAATGCAACTAGTTGTGTTATGCTAATATATGAAATATTAAGTTGTATAAAGCATGAATCTAGAATCGACGGAGTACTAGAACAAACACACATTCCTCACACTTCAAATCCTACTTGAAAATTTGCAACTCATAAACAAAAGCGTATAGGCTCTAGCCTCTCAAAACAAGGACAACTCAACACGATTTGATTTAATTACAATCACGCATATCTTCAAGGAGTTCAATCTTCTTTCTGATACTTTATCAAAGAGGCCAAATCAAGGACAACTCAACACGATTTGATTTAATTACAATCACACATATATTCAAGGAGTTTAATCTTCTTTCTGATACTTTATCAAAACAAGGCATTCAGTTAAACCATACTTCCTCTTTTTTGGAATAGATATTAAAGGGGTATCTATTGAGATTAGAATGCCCCTATAATCTTCAGCATTGGATATCATGCCTAAAAGTTCCCCTTTGTTTTTTGTCGCTAAAATGATGAGGCATACATGTATACTTCTTTGAGTTATATTTCTGGATAATGTATATTTTTAGAAGCATATAGTATTGGTATTAGTTTGTAATAGGTAGTGAGATAATAGCTTCTTTGTTGTTTTTGTTTTGAAAAGAACATAAGATGTCTTATGTAATGTTGTAACATGTGCATGAGCATTTAAAGAGTACATGTATTATCCTTAAGGAATATAAAATGTATTTTTTCCTTGATTAATTTTTTATTCTTGGAAAATAAAAAATCTTGAAAAGGACAATAAATATAATAAACCAAACAATGGAATTGCACATCCTCCATTACTATCCAACTCTGTTATTTTGTTGAATTATTAGTATAGAGTCATGGTTATGTGCATTGGATGTTTTTCCATTTAAACTATAAGTTCTCACCCTGGATCATTCATATATACTATCTAACTGTGTGTCTCCAACACTTCACTATCTTGTAATGGAAATGAGATGGACATGTTGCATCATTGATTGTGATAGAATCATAGAAAGAGTTTCAAACTGCCAAAAAAATGGGATATCTCTTAACATTTTGAGCTAAAATACCAAGTTTATCATTGAAATAGAATTGCAATTTCGGGATTGAACTATATGTGATAACCTGTAAGAAAGCAGACTCGTGTATTTCCAAATGGAAACATGTTAGGAAACATTCCTGGCTTGGGCTATGATATTCTTGGAATTTGACATGTGCTTCCTTAAACAATTAAATAACCAATATGAATTACAATAGGTTGATCCAAAAAACATATATGACAAAGAAAGAATAAGCATCCCAATAGTTGTATTGTTTTGGTCAAGTGCCAATAGAACAACCCAAAAATTTCCATAATCAAGAATCAGATTAATCATTTTGATGAAATAATTTTTTTTTTGCATACACCATTAGTTCCCAACCCTAAAAGGTTGATAAAAAAATGTTATGAAATAGAACCTATTCAGATAAGGATAAATGTCTAGAGCATAAATAAGTAGGAATATATAGGACAAAAAATATATAAAACTTTCTTAGAGAGGGTAAAAAAAAGGAATTAAATCCAAATTGTGAATCATGCTAAACAATACTTGGCATCAATTGTTGTCAAAAAATGTTAGCATCTTGGTAGACATATTACTAGTTCCATTTCAAACCACTATGGTTTCCTTTTGAGACATTGATATTACAACTGCTAGATAAGACCACATAATCACACCCATTGTCTTTGATAGTTTTGAAACTACACAAATGATGATTATTTGTCAAAAACACTGCAAAAAAGGTAAAAAGAAAAGTAGTCTCACTAGCAATAGCCAGTCTTAGATCATTTGAATGATTCATAACTCCAAGAACTAGTGGCATGTCATATCACCAAGAATAAATATGTAAAGTTGTACTTGAAAAACTATGAAAAATATCCAACAAATTTTTTATTGCATCTTACAACACTTTGGTAATGAATATGTTGCTCTATTTCATTTTGTGGTTGAAGTTATATGTTAGATTTTGTTTACGTTAAATGTTATATGTTGAAACTTGAAGGTTGATGTTGTTGACAATTGATCATTTCATGAAAATGCTACAAGTTATAACTAATAGATGATTGATGTTATATGCGTACTATATCGTTAGATATATTTTTTCATGTTTTATATGGCTAATTTGGCATTCTACATGTTTTGTAAATATGTATGCATCAAAATAGTGACTAAAATATGTATTATATAAAAAAAACCAAAACACCTTCAAAGTGTTGGTTCTCAATCAAGTCTACAAACTTTCTTTCTAAAGAGACTCAACACTATCGAGGATTACTTGAATCTAATCAAATATATAATTATAAAAAGGGGAGATCACTATATGAGATGAAAAGGATTTAAGAAAAATACAATCCGTAAAAATAATCCCCTTATGCTAGACACATTTTGAGATAATGCAACTAGTTTAGTTAAGTTGGTTTGATCTAAGTGTAACTGATCAATCTATTGAGTCCACCTTAATCATCAATCATGGAAAATCTAGAGCTATTAGTATTCATACAGAAGAAGAAAAATAAAAGTAAAGATACTACTCCTTGGATACTCATTGAAATTGGCTGCATATGATTCATGACTATAATTAATACTAAGAGACCTCTCACCTTAATTAACATCAATCACTTCTTCATTGCTCAGGATTTTGATGGTCCCTGGGTTCATAGACCTCACATCACACCCTATCAATAATGATGCTTGCACATATCCATCCATGTTTCAATCATAGAAATGGATTGAATTCAATTTGGTATGATTATCATCTAAAGTATGATATCATCTTCAACACCACCGGGAAAACAAGACATGATATGATGAGTACCTTCATCAGAGCCCATAATCTGAAATATGATCGGTATTTCTCTCTAGTTATTTTTCCATTTCATACTTCCAACATGTCAAGATCTGATCCACACAAATCCTAATGAATTGCACTGGTCATTGGAATAACATAGAACAAAAGGTAGGATTATTTGTACTAGTTAGTTTCCATCGTTTTCCATAAATATTGGAATATTCCCTCACCATTCCATCCACCTGGTCCTACATAGTGTGCCCATATATTGTTCAGATATTCTGTATAAGTGATGCTATGAAACATCAACCATCAATCAAACATAAAACATAATTTTTAGTAGAAAATAGAAAGTTCTCTAGAATTCTGTATAAAATAATAGAAGGAGAACAACATATGAAGTCACAATGAATGTTCATCCCATGATCACATAAGTAACTACAATGGGATATGCATGATTATTATATATTATCTCTGATGGACATTGGAAGTCTACAGTGAAGCATGAAGAATAATTTTATGTTTTGATAGCATGTCAAAAGTACTTGAAACATGAGATCTTATTGCTTGAGTATTCACATCAATTCACCTTGAAAGGGGAAAACAATTGATGTACTTAAATATATTGCGAAGAAATAGGAACTCCAACCTCCTATGGGGTTCACAAGCTGGATAGCTTAGCAATCTAACATAAATCGAAGGAGAGAAATACTTTGCTTTGAGGATTGCAAAGTGCAATAGTATCCCTTCACTGAAAATCAACCTACACAAGAATTGGAATAAGAACAATATCTTTCCAATATTGGTTCAAATATTGTAAATGAGCATATCCCTAAAAGGATTTATATGTTATGGGAAATATTTATGAACTTATTGTGAATTTAATTCATCTTATTTAATAATTCTCCAATTCTTTAGGTACTTATGATCGAGAATCCACTTTATCATTTTTGCATACATAGACTAGATACTTCCATACCTACCGCTACTCACTAGCATTCCTACCTCGTTCTTGGGGGATAAGTTTGGTGCTTAAAACTGGACATCAGAACAAGGTTGTAAGAGTTATCGACCTAAAAAGCTTGGTCCTAGCATCCACTTCTCTATGAACTGAATGGTAGTAGGATCATAATAGGATTCATCCAGTGTAGAAGTTGTCAATCCGTTAATTCAATGTCGGAAGGGGTGAACTTATAATATGTAACACTGAATTCCCTCATCTTCCTACAGATCCCTTAAAAACCCTCTGGGATTCCTCTAAATATATTCAATACCTCTCCTCCTCGTCAACCCTATCCCGCCTCATCTGCTTCTACGAATATCCATTCACATTTTGATAGCTCCTTGCAGCCCTTATTTCCCTTCACCTATAGCATTTCTATTAATTTTGACCTAGAATCGCACCCCCCCCTAAGTGTTACACCCATCTCTTCGATTCCACCTACTATTCACTTGCCCCCTTCCCCTCCTCCTCATCCATCCCTCATACCCCTAGCTAACCTACTTGTGATCCCTCTTACTCCCTCATATAAATACATAACCAAAATCGTTAGCTTTTCTCATCTCACCACATATCCCTCTCGATCCCTTCTCCTACTACAACGACCTCTCCTCCTCTGCTACCTCGCATCTCATATAGGATCCATTTCCTTACACGCCCACTATTCCAATCCATCTTAACTCATGGTCATCCAACTCAAACCTAGATCCTTAATCATGGATCAAAGTTCCTCTTAACCAAGATCTAATCCAATCTAAATTGACAACTCATATTGTGCTTTTCCCATTGTCGTTTTACCTTGTCCCTCATGTTCATCTCCTTCACTCCATCCTTCTCCCCTCCTTTCGTCCACCTTCTCCATATTTCAAATTCCTCACTACTAACCTCGCAATCCTTCTTCTTCCCCAACTTGCGGCCTCATCGAAAACCCTAATTCCTTCTCAAATATAGTTACATCAAATCCCAACTCAAACTATAAAATTATTAATTCAAATCCTAATGAAAATTCTAACTCTCCTCATGGCCCTTCTTAATCCTCCCCAACCTACAGTTTCATAAAAAACCCTAACTCCTTCTCTAATTCGGTTATATCAAATTCAAAAATATCTATGCATGATAAGAAGAAAAAATCTGAAACCTAGAAATTGAGGTAGAAATAAAAATAAATTTAAAGGTAAAGAAAACCCTCATATTGAAAAAATCCCATTTACAAAATTGAAACATTTTAACAGAGATTATCATACTAACAAGATGAATGGCAAGATAACCTTCACGCTATTTTCGATCGGGTAATTAGTAGTGGAAACAACATCCCTGATACAATTCAAAGTCTTCTTTTGCATGCCCTGGCATGGTTCAAAAAAATGAATCCTCTTGTTCTATATTTAAATTTTTAACTAAAAATTAGAGTTTTTGTAAAATGTGGAAGCTTTCTCACCAAAATGTTCATTGTATTTGTTTTATTGTTTGTATTCTTATTTTTTTAATTTGTTAATATTAATATATTACATATAATAATAATTTTTTGTAAGTAAGTCAACTAGACATTAATATTCAACCAAATTAATACATTTTCCTAATGTTAGCTCTAGTTCCTAAAACCATCCAAAACAACATTCTTACTAGACCCCACTAGATTCTACCCATCATTCACCAGACCCAAAATTACTCCTCCTCCATGGGAGAAAATAGGGTATTTGTAGTCATCCAGAAGTTTATCAAACTCATCAACAGCCTTAAGTATCAATCAAAACAAGGAATTTCAATCCTTTACCCATCTATACAATTCATCATTATAGCCATAACTAGTAATCTGAAATAGCATTTAAACATCCTACATACTGGATCATCAACCTTTGACACAACAAAGCCCATACAAAATTCAGCACTTGAAGAAAAAATTTGTTACAAAACATCTATGACAACTGGAAAAGTAGTCATGGAACCTGGTAATTTAGAGAAGAACCAACATTGTCATCGTGCGTCCCTGAAGCCTCTACCCCACCAACATCACTTGGACATTGTAGGAACGAAATGCCTAGTCTATTCACAATCACATCAATTTTTTTGTGCATTAGGTGAGTATCTGCATCATTATCTTTCTAGAAGGTCACTGTAACTTCATCACCCTTTCTCTTCCCCTCCTTTTCCAACAAAACCTGTTGAAGGATTCCTTTCACCATCCAAAACATTGTGATAGACCTCTCATACAAAGCCTACTTAACATGGGTATTATTTGGTTCCTTAATCCATTCCATAAGGCCTCAAACTAATTAATGGGTTTATTGGCATCTAGCTCCGCCCAGAGGTCCTACTCCATACCATGAATTTCCTCTCTAATTGCTTGATGGACTATTTCCCTATACATCCAAGCAACCTGCGTCGCACACAATTGTTCTTGAGTTTCCCTTTTCATAGTAGCAGAGCCACATCCTTTCCCTTCCTCATGTATTTCTTTCCCTTCCATCCTTTATATTGTCTTCATCTCCATACTCAAACCACCACCTCTTGTTTGAAAATCCTCAACACTCCACAACATCCACGAATGTCCCTCCCCGCATCCCTTATACAAATTCATCACCCTTTAGTCATTGTGGGCATTCAATTGTATGAACTTGCTGAAAAGTTCCCACTTATCCTCGTAATTACCCGTACCCATGGACATCCTCTCGTCCTTCACTTCCAGCATCTCACATGCTCTACTATCAATATCCACTCATATCCAACCCATCCCCAAACTTATTTACCTTCTGCCATAGCCTTATCTCTATCTCCTTGCTGACTAATTGTATCACTATCCCCTTTCCTACTGTATCCACCTTGCTTAATCCCCTCCCATCCTTACTCATGTGTTTGTATCCTCTACTGCGTGCCCATCATCCTTATCCACGAACCTATAATAATATTATATTAATATTATTATTATACTATTATTATATATTATTATATTAATATTACATTGTGTGTGTGTGTGTCAAATATATGAACTATATATAACTATATATATTATTAACATATTATATGTGTGTGTGTGTGGTCTTGTCATTGTGGAAATTGAACCCAGTGTTAGAACAATTACACTCACATCAATTGTCAATTACACATGCAAAATTACTCACAAAAGAGACAGAATATGGAGCTCAACACTAAACTGTATTGAATAAGTGTACAATAGCCAACCCTATGAAGTCATAGGCTGCCACAATAAATAATTACATGAAGGATTCGAATGCATGAAGATGCCATTAGAATCTAGTCAAAAGCAGGCTTACTAAATCTAAGCAAATCCCTCATAGGTGCATAAAGCAGTTTCAAAAACTGTCTAGGAGCTCACGAAATGGAAAAATCAATTAGCCAAGATAATAGTGGATGGAAGGAAAACTCATACATGCTTTTCATAGGAGAAAAGAGTGGAGGATGTGGAGGACAAAAAACAAGTTAACTTCACCTAGTCAAACTTTCCCAATTGCCTTAAAACACTAAAAAAGCAGGCAATAAAGCAGAAAAAGCAGACATGCGCTAGGGAGGCCAGGAATAAAGCAGATTTGATTCCAGGAGGTTTCCCAAGTGCTCCATGACTCAAAATTATCAAGTTTGACCACTATGGCTGTGTAGATGACAACTTGCATAAGGTGGAATATGGAAACTAGTCAAATAAGACAAAAATGGATTAATTAATGTCTAAGGTAGCTAACTATGGTTTGATTATTCTAACACCCCCCCTTAAGCTTGACTTATGAGTAATATATTAGAAAATTATAGGGCCTAGCAACAAGGCTTAGTCACCCTTTACATACTGCATGTCCATTTAACCAAGGAAAGAGGCAAAAACCCAGTGGGAAAATCCTCCCTTAAACATGGACTGTAAAACAAAATTTAGAAATCTTGTCATCACTCATGCTTCACAGCATGATCAGAAATCCCCAGTAGTGATTTGAGATTACTGAATGTCTTCTCACAAAAAACTTTGGTGAAGATATCAACTACTTGTTCTGAATATGAAGAGAAGAGAAGGTGAATGGTGCCATCATGCACAAGCTGTCTGATGTAGTGCATATGGATCTCAATGTGTTTGGTTCTCTACTTCTGAACTGGATCATTGCAGATTTGAATGGTACTCTGATTATCATAGTAGATAGTAGTTGAGTATTCTGATTCGAAGCCACACTCTCTAAGTAACCCCTGCAACCATAAACATTGAGTTGCTGCATTTACAACTCCTATGTACTCTGATTCTGTAGATGAGAGTGCAATGGCACTCTGTTTCTTGCTTGACCAGATGATTGGCCCTTCTGAAAGCATGAACACATATCCTAATTTTGACTTTCGATCTGTGCTATCACCTGCCCAATCACTGTCAGTAAACCCAATCAAATCAAGATCAGATTTAGCTTTATAGAAGATCCCATGTGTCCTTGTTCCCTGAACAAAGTTAAGGATCCTTTTGGCTGCTTTCCAATGGATCTCATGACGCTGATCCATGTATCTAGAAACCACACTTACTACATCAGAAATATCAGGTCTAGTATGTGTAATATACAATAAACATCCAATCAATTGCCTATACAGTGTATTGTTTACCATAGGTGAAGAATCAACTTCTTCAAGCTTCACTCTTGAAAGGAAAGGAGTCTTGCTTGGCTTGCAATCCTTCATTTTGAATTTGTTCAGAAAATACAAGGCATACTTGGACTGGTGCACCTTGATTCCAGCTTTGGTTTGAGCAATCTCAAGCCCCAAGAATTGGCTCAATAGCCCCAAATCTGTCATGGAGAAGGCATGGTTCATTGCATCCTTCAAGGAAGCAATTTCAACCTTTGAGCTTCCTGTAATGAGAAGGTCATCAACATATAAAACAATGATCATTAATGAACCATTAATCAGCTTCAAATCGACATTTGGATCTGATTTGCATCGAACAAAATTCAGTGATAGCAGAAAGCTATCAATCTTGGCATACCAAGCCCTGGGGGCTTGCTTAAGCCCATACAATGACTTCTTTAGCCTGCACACAAGAGATGGGTTAGTAGAAAATCCTTGAGGATGCTGCATGTATATCTCTTCAGTGAGATCTCCATTTAGGAAAGCACATTTCACATCCATGTGATATACTTCCCATTGCTTTGAAGCTGCAATGGCTAAAGCTAGCCTGATGGAGTCCATCTTTGCCACTAGTGCAAAGGTCTCATTGTAGTATATGCCATGAACCTGTGAGTAGCCCTTGGCTACCAATCTGGCCTTTTACTTTAGAGGTGAACCATCAGCAGCAAATTTGGTCTTGTACACCCACTTACACTGAACTAGCTTCCTCCCTGGGGGAAGATCAACCAACTCCCAACTGTTGCTCTTCTGGAGTGAGCTGAACTCTTCCTTCATGGCTACTTGCCATCTTGGATATTCTGCTGCATCTTCATATGTCTGAGGATCTGATTCAACCATCAGATAGCATTTCTCAGCAAACATAGGATCTTTCATGCATAGAGCACTCTCAAATTGAGATCTAGTCCTCCTAGGGTCATTAAGATTTCCAGCTAGTTCTCCAGCTACCAGTGAATGGCATTGGATGCCCATTTTGGCCTTGTAGGACTGTTAGGATCTGCAATAAAATCATCATTATCAGACATATCAGAATCAACATGTTCAACTATCTCTTCACTTACATTCAGAGGTTCTGGTGGTGAAGAGGATTCTCCAACTTCCATTGCTGCTAGGGGTTCTTCTTGAAACTAAACACACCTTTCAATGAAGGCTTTGTTTTTGCTCAAATTGATCAGATTGTACCCTTTTGAATCTTCAGTGTACCCAACAAATAGACACTCTTGGCTTTGGGGCTGCAAATCCTTTCTCTTTTCTGTTGGAATTCTAGCCCAAGCCCTTGAGCCAAAAATCCTGAAATGGGTCACATCTGGCTTGTGCCCACTCCATGCTTCGAACGGAGTCATACCATCAAGCTATTTATGAGGAACCCTATTCTGGATATAGGCTGCATAGTTTATAGCTTCGACCCAGTACTTTGGTGGCAAAGTCTTAGCATCCATCATGCATGTTGCCATCTCTTTCAGTGATATGTTCTTCCTCTCAGCAACACCATTCTGCTGTGGTGTGTAAGGGATAGAATGTTGCATCTGAATACCTGCATCTACACAATATTGAATAAACTCAGACTTGACATACTCACCACCATTGTCAGATCTGAGGACCTTGAGTTTCCTCCCAGACTGGTTTTCAACCAAAGCCTTAAAGACTTTGAAGAGGCCAAAAACTTCAGACTTGTGTTTCAGGAAGTAAACCCAGCAATACTTAGAAAAGTAATCTATGAAAGTCAATGCATATTTGGCCTGACTCATTGACATATGAGGGAATGGGCCAGTAACATCACTGTGGATCAACTCAAGAGGTGCAGAGGTTCTCTCATGACTAGCTCTCTCAAATTTATGCTCTGGGTGTTTTCCTAGGATGCAACCTTGACAGACTCCTTTGGAAAACTTAAAATTTGGTAATACTATGACCATTTCTTTTTCACTAAGATCAGAAAGATACTTGTAATTTAGGTGGCCAAATATTTCATGCCAAATCTTGCTTTCCTCATTAGCATGAATCAGAAGAGCAGAGGGATTTGAGTAGGGTAGGAAGTGTGAGAACATGTATACCTTCGAAGTATGATTTGCAACTCCTTTTGCAATGACTTTACCACTTGAGATCTCTATGATCTCAACTTCATCAAGGGAGAATATGACCTTCTTTGGAGACCCTGTGTGGGTCATCTGATACACTGATAAGAGGTTAGAGGCAAGACCTGGAACATACAACACATTGCTGAACTTACCATGATCAAGATCAATCCTCCCTTTGCCCAAACTTTCAGTGAGAGAGTCATCTCCCAGCACTATTGGTGGACCTTTCGACATGTCAAGTGAGGTGAATGCCTCCTTGGTCGAAACCATATGTCTTGAAGCTCAGGAATCAATGATGAAACTAGGTGAGCTTGATGTGATAACAGCCAATGCATGAACTCTCTCTCTATCTTCTGAACTTGATCCTCCTTCCCTCTTCTTTGAGCTGTCTGGAAGGGAGATGCCATTCTTCTCCAGGAGTTGGGTCAGCATGTCTATTTCCTTCTTCATGTAGGAGCTCTCAGAATGATTGCCCTTACTACAGTATGAACACTTGATCATTTCTCCTATGTTTTTCTTCTTCTGGTAGTTCTTCTTGGAACCTTGAGGCTCCTCCGGAGACTTGTTCTTGTCTCTCTTTTGATCAGGTGGATTTTTAACTTTCTTCTTTCTTTTTGAATCCACCTTCGAATATCCAGCAACCAAAGCTTGGTATTTGGATGGTTTGATGGTGCCCATCATCACCAATTTATCTTGTTCTTGTGTGAGAGATTCCATGAAATTTGCAAGTCTAGGCATCTTCCAGGCTCGAGCTGTCAACTTTGTGTCATAGAAGGTCAAAACAAACACTAAATAGTCAGGGCCAAGCTTCAATAGTATGGCCAATACTAGCTGATCATCCTTCTTTTCGATCCCACATTGTTTTAGCTGCAAAACAAGTGCTTTGAACTTGGAAAAATAGAGTTGCAGGGATTCAAAGCTATTGGGACTCAAGGAGATCAGTTCATTTTCAATTTGATGTCCCCTCATCTCACCTGTCTTTCCAAAAATATCAACAAGCTTCTCCCATACTTCATTCGGTGATGTCAATCCATCAAGATGGAAAAGGAGGTCTCTGGATATACTCAGACACAAGAGACCATAGGCCTCAAAGGCACTCATTTTTCAAAATAACGGTCTTCACAGACTCAATCATGGAATCCCACCCCTCATAAAGATATCATAAGATGGGCTTGTCCATGTCTGCAAACCCAAACAAAGAAATTATAGGGTCCATGACCTTAATGGTAAGATATACCCTCTCCCACCAACAATCATCTAACACTGTATCCTTAGCCTTTTTTTGAAGAAGTTTGATCTATCTTTCTCCAAAAAGATCAAAACTCTAAAATAACCATGGCCCCAAGAGCGATCTTAACCTCCCTCAACCTCTTAATCATGGAGAATGAGGAGGCCAACCAAGTATTTACAATCTTCAATAATGATAGATGTGTGTACTCTTTATAGATTGTGAGGGCATTGGTATGGTTTTGTACAAAATTGTGGATATGGCATACATCATCAATAATACTTCCCATCCATGTCACATCCAAATAAATAGATTTAAGTTCTAAATGTAAAGAATGAATAATGCAAGGTTTCCAAAATATCTATGGATATTTAGCTTCCACAAGCATGTCAACAACCTTGCAAATTACATGGGGCATTATTTGTGATCATTTGCACACAAGAATCAACCCCTACATATTCATTAACTTTAATGAACAACTCACCAATATATTGTGCATCCTTGTATTGTCTAAGAGCATCCACCGCTTTCAAGAAGACTAGTCCATTTTGGGAAGACACCATGAAATTGATGAGTGAATGACATGCTACATCCATCCATCCACCGTAAACTATACTAACATTGGATGAGCGACATGGTGATTTAATAGGATTTGAGATTTTATCCACCTCTTTCTTTTCCTTCACCAGTAGTGTGGGTCTAAGGTTCTTTGAACTAGGATGCAAACAATCGGTTGGATCTTGTTCAATTAGATCTCTACACATTTGAATAAACAAAGGATACCATGATACATTAAAAAAATGAATCTAGGATAGGAAAAAAAAACAATTGTAAGATCAGCCTCATCTCGCTTCTCTTGTTGATAGATCTTGTACATTATACCAACATTTAACGTTGCCCTCTTTTTTGGTGGATTAATTGAATTTCGGGTCCCACTCCCAATTCCAAATTATCCACTACTAGATGGATTCCTCAAGAATGAAAGAGGATATTCAATTTTATGTTTCCCACTTGTTGTTGCCACCTTTCTTGAGCTAACCTTGTCCACTATTTGCAATTATTTTTGTTTGATAGCACTATTTTTTTATATGCTCCAAGTCCAAGATCAGTTCCCAACAAATGGCCCTTGACTCAGTAGTAGGTTCTATCGAATTATATTTTGCAAAAAATACATTGCCAAATAACATTCCCTCCCCAAAGAATCCTTTCCCTATGCCCTTATGGTCTTGCTATGTAACTTCGAGTCTATGTGTTATGGAATAATTTGTATTCAAATAAAGAAGAGATCCATCTTCATAATAAATAACACATATTGAATAAAATTATTTGATGATCAAATTATACAATTGGTAGACACCATTTATATGGTTGGGAATCCCTTTTGGAGGAGACACGTCCTTTTAAACCTAATATTAATCGTTTATTGATATTATTATTTTTTATTATTGATTTATTGTAATTTTATTTATTATTTACTATTTATTTCCATAACATGTTACATACTTCCGTAGTGGATATTTTATTTATTGTACTTGCTTCCTTGCACCATCATTATTTATAGCATTGGAAGGCGCAACTTCAACTTCACTTGCAACTGATGGAGAACTAGTGCTGGAAGAAATATATGCACTTAGACGGGGCAGGGGGGACTACACCAACTTGCACATTCCTCCCTTTTCTTTGACCTTTATCAACTTTCTTTTATGTCTGACCCATGATTTATGTGGAAGGGTTCAATAAAAACCTTGTTGTAATGACAAATGTACTACCTCTAAATCACTTGGAATGTAGTGGAATGATCTTCAACCCTATTTTTCACCCTTCATATGCAAAAAAACTAACCCTTTCTCTCTTTCACAATAATCATAAAGTGAAAAATAAAGATGAAAATGTGGTTTAATGAGGTTTTCAACTTCTTTTTCTTCCCATGTGTCGAACACATGGGACATATCTACGGCACATGTTTGACATGTGTCCTACTCCAGGACACGTGCCAAACATGTGACATTTCGTGTCCATGTATGACATGCAGGATATGGACATAGGGGAGTTCATTGTTAGAATATTGTGAACATATGAAATAATATCATAACAAAATATAAAATATGGAAAACATTACTAGTCTATCCTTCTATCTACCAAACAACATAAACATGAAAATAAAATTGGAGAAAAGAGAACAACAAGAGAACACCGATATACGTGGTTCACCCAATATGGGCTACGTCCACGGGAAGGGTTGCATCTTCCATTATTCTGAAAATATATCTCCAAGATTACATGGAATCCTCACATATGCATCACATCAAGCTCCATCACCCAATCATGTCACAATCATGTGTGTACAGATCGCATACACAACATGTGATGTGTGCTGAACTACAATCAACACATACCCAAAAGGGATTCCTTCACCTCTCTTACATATTAAGAGATTTGGATTACAATACATCCCATAACACGTGGGATAAATGAATTTCCACCTCTTTATATAGAGAATGGTTACAAAAGATATAATTACAATTATGCATGTGGGATAACTCTGTTTTATAATATTATAGTTATTTTATGCCTTTAAATGATATTTTACCAATATACCACATAAGTCATCATTACATATTCTAACACTCCCCCTTAAAGATGACTGAGAGAAAGAATACAAATGGAAGGAAGGTGGAAACACACCAACATTCAACATGTCATGTGACTTAGCTTTTTAACTAATAAAACAAAGTAACCTCATTTCTTTGTTATATATTTCTCATGATGTTTATTTATTTTAGTAAATTAAACAAAATACTTTGTTTATTATTTTTAGTTAATTGAATAAAATAACCCCCTTTTTTTAGATAAAGTTGTGTTTATGAAGGAAACTAAATTTTTATTTGAAATTTTTCTTGATATTTTTACTGAATATTTGCGCGCGCGCACACACACACACACATTTGTAAGTAGGAGATGAAGATTTGCATTAAATAGAACTAGAGTAACAATATATAGGTAGTAATGTTGCTTGTCTGTCGTTGAAAAACCACACCAGTAACATAAATCGAATTTATATCTAGAGCTAACTTGTTTGACAATACCTATGCACATTCTTTCATTTCTTATGGAAAAGTCCTATCTCTAGGCTTATCAAGAGTCTTAATCTTGTTGTGTTTCATTTGGAGGAATTACTAGTGTTGGGCCTAATTTCAAACTTGGATCTTGATCTTTAGATGAGTAAGTCATCTCTGCTTTGTAGCCTTGACATGGTTCATGATTCTCCACAATGAACTCAATTTCCCTTGCGGCTTTAGCCAAAATTCTCATTTTTGCATTCAAGTTTATGATTTGGATTTGTATCTCATCCAATTGCAACATTATTTCTTGGTGATCCTCCATCCAAGGTTGGGACTCTATCTCCTCCTGAATTGCAATGGCTTGCTACCTAATTTGTGTTTTCTTTGCCCTACCTCTGCCTCTCCTTCCACATTGACCGTGCCTTCCTCCCATCATTGAAATAAAGATAAGAACCTCCTCTCTAAGATGTAAACCCACACATAACAAAAAGGGAGACTCATAAGTCGAATTAACTGGAGAGGCTTTCACTTCCATTTTCCCCTGTTTGAAGTAACCAACACATAACAAGTAAAATTCCGGAGATCTCCAAAATCCATTAGAACTATCATGTCTTGCGTTCCATTTCTTCATTAACCTTCATCATCATTACTATGTTAATTTGCTTCCATCTCCCCCAATTCTTTTGATCCATATTCCATGGAGTCCATTAATATCCATGAGACCTTCAAGAAACACCTCGAGAACTATGCCCTATAATATGTGGGAATCATAGCAAGTCCTCCATGCCTTCCTATCACTCCATCTTGGTAATTGGATATTTTTTATTTACTTATTTCAATAGCAATTATTTTTAGTGTACATTTTTTTAACATTTTGTTGTATTTTTTTATTTCTTAATGCTATTACTTTAGAAATTTGTAAACAACCATGAATAAGTTATTTATAAAAATCAAAATTTCTAATTATTTTGAAACTAAAATTGAAGTGCTATTAATTTAAGTGAATGTAAATTGAGACCTGCAATAAAAGATATTAGAATGTCATAAAATTTTGGGCAAAAGTAGCAAAGTGTTCTAAAGTTCAATTTTTTCTTGAAATGTTGGATTTAAGATGGATTTATATTTGCCAACCTAAAATGACAAAAACACACACACCTCTATTCCAATACAATGTAGAGTATATATATATATAGATATAATTTGTACTAAAAAAACTTTCCAACAAAAATCCTATAATTAAGATACTCATATTTATAGTGTAATGATAACATCTTTTTAATATTTTTATACAATAATTTTTATAATATTGTTATAATATCTTTATTATTATGTCCTCGAAAGGGGATATATATGAATTGCTTAAGTGAATTAATTTAGGAGGCAGGTTAATTTTTTTCACATTTCAAATGTTTTTGCTATAGTTTGTATCAAATTATTTTGGGAGAATTATTTAAATTTGATTTATCTTGCTTCCTATTGGTTTATATAGGTGACGTAAGCCTCAGACTTTGTATCCCAAGACCTGGCGACAAGCTGACGTAAGCATAAAATGATCATTTTGTATCATACATCCTACTATGTGTGGACTAGAATAATGTGGACAGACTGTTGTTACATTTAATTGCTTCTATTCTCAAAAAAATTCATCAATGTCTTTTCAACATGCTATTAAAGATATCCCGATTCTTTTTTATTATTTATGTTATAGTTAATTGTTTCAATTCTTAAAAAAAACCATGAATGTCTTTTCAACATGCTATTAAATATATCCCGGTTTTATTTTATTATTTATATATAGTACAATAGAAAATAGATGTATGGGTGGAATGGCGGTGGCCATAAATTGAGATTCAATAGCCTATTTGCAGGATGAACCTCTAAGCTAAGCCCTAGGGCTTGACCTAACTTTGGCCTTGCAGTTGAAAAGTTGGTGAACCTCTGTGTGCTAAGCCTTAGGGCTTGACCTGCCATTTTCTTGCACAACAACAATAATTCTAATAAATGAGGTATGAATAGTGATTCCAATGAGTGAACTTAGTTGTAGAATTATTAATAAATGAAGTATGGAACAAACGGTGATAGATTCCAGCTTTGTTTGTTAGCTTGCATATCGTTGGCAGTCTCAGAAACCCATATCGAACAACTAGTTGGGATGTGATAGCCTACGGATTCTTTTGAAGATTGTTGCAATCTTTCATGTTTTCATTATTCTTTTGAAGATCGTTGCAATCTTTCATGTTTTCATTGTCACTTTTATAATTCTCTGGATTCTTCTTTATATAAATCTCATAGCTTTCTGTTTCAATGAACGAAACCGAAGCCATGGAGCGCAGAGTCCTGAAAAGCAAAGATGGCCGAACCGTTCTTGTCTACATTTTCAGTGCTTAAATGCCATAAACTTTCCACAATCAAGAGCTTTGAATGCCTTGCAATGTGGCAAGGATTGAGCATTTTCTAATAAATTTATTAGAGCTGCAGATTCCATTGATTGATATTCTGGGGATTGGGAGAAATGAAATTTCCCCTTTTCTTTCCAAGTATCCTTCTACTAGGTTCATCACTCGGTTGGCTTGTGCCTCTGATTTTTTAAGCTCTGTATTAAGGTTTCTATCGATAATTGGGAATACTCTACATTGACAACAACATTCAATGTGTTGAAACTCGTTTTTCCAGGAAACCCATTATTCATTTGTCACAACGGAGCTAATGGCGACTACCCACGATGTACTGATATGGCCTATAAGGCTGCCATAAGAGATGGAGCTGACTACATTGATTGCTCTGTTCAGATAAAAAAATATGGTGTTCGTTTCTGTTAATATATTACTATCTTAGTAGTTGAGTATTCTGATTCGAAGCCACACTCTCCAAGTAACCCCTGCAACCATAAACATTGAGTTGCTGCATTTACAACTCCTCTGTACTCTGATTCTGTAGATGAGAGTGCAATGGCACTCTGTTTCTTTCTTGACCAACTGATTGGCCCTTCTGCAAGCATGAACACATATCCTGGTGTTGACTTTCAATCTGTACTGTCACCTGCCCAATCACTGTCAGTAAACCCAATCAAATCAAGATCAGATTTAGCTTTATAGAAGATCACATGTGTCCTTGCTCCCTGAACAAAGTTAAGGATCCTTTTGGCTGCTTTCCAATGGATCTCATGAGGCTGATCCATGTATCTAGAAGCCAAACTTACTACATCAGAAAGATCAAGTCTAGTATGTGTAAGATACAATAAACATCCAATCAATTGCCTATACAGTGTATTGTTTACCATAGGTGAAGAATCAACTTCTTCAAGCTTCACTCCTGAAAGGAAAGGAGTCTTGCTTGGCTTGCAATCCTTCATTTTGAATTTGTTTAGCAAATACAAGGCATACTTGGACTGGTGCACCTTGATTCCAGCTTTGGTTTGAGCAATCTCAAGCCCCAAGAATTGGCTCAATAGCCCCAAATCTGTCATGGAGAAGGCATGGTTCATTGCATCCTTCAAGGAAGCAATTTCAACCTTTGAGCTTCCTATAATGAGAAGGTCGTCAACATATAAAACAATGATCATTAATGAACCATTAATCAGCTTCAAATGGACATTTGGATCTGATTTGCATCAAACAAAATTCAGTGATAGCAGAAAGCTATCAATCTTGGCATACCAAGCCGTGGGGGCTTGCTTAAGCCCATACAATGACTTCTTTAGCCTGCACACAAGAGATGGGTTAATAGAAAATCCTTGAGGCTGCTGCATGTATATCTCTTCAATGAGATCTCCATTCAGGAAAGCACACTTCACATCCATGTGATGTACTTCTCATTGCTTTGAAGCTGCAATGGCTAAAGCTAGCCTGATGGAGTCCATCTTTGCCACTGGTGCAAAGGTCTCATTGTAGTCTATGCCATGAACCTGTGAGTAGCCCTTGGATACCAATCTGGCCTTGTACTTTAGAGGTGAACCATCAGCAGAAAATTTGGTCTTGTACACCCACTTACACTGAACTAGCATCCTCCCTGGGGGAAGATCAACCAGCTCCCAAGTGTTGCTCTTCTGGAGTGAGCTGAACTCTTCCTTCATGGCTACTTGCCATCTTGGATCTTCTGCTGCATCTTCATATGTCTGAGGATCTGATTCAACCATCAGATATCATTTCTCAGCAAACATAGGATCTTTCATGCATAGAGCACTCTCAAATTGAGATCTAGTCCTCCTAGGGTCATTAGGATTTCCAGCTAGTTCTCCAGCTACCAGTGAATGGTATTGGCTGCCCATTTTGGCCTTGTAGTACTGTTAGGATCTGCAATAAAATCATCATTATCAGACATATCAGAATCAGCATGTTCAACTATCTCTTCACTTACATTCAGAGGTTCTAGTGGTGAAGAGGATTCTCCAACTTCCACTGCTGCTAGGGGTTCTTCTTGAAACTGAACACACCTTTCAATGAAGGATTTGTTTTTGCTTAAATTGATCAGATTGTACCCTTTTGAATCTTTATCATACCCAACAAATAGACACTCTTGGCTTTGGGGCTGCAAAGCCTTTCTCTTTTCTGTTGGAATTCTAGCCCAAGCCCTTGAGCCAAAAATCCTGAAATGGGTCACATCTGGCTGGTGCCCACTCCATTATTTGAAAGGAGTCATACCATCAAGATGTTTATGAGGCACCCTATTCTGGATATAGGCTGCATAGTTTATAGCTTCAGCCCAATACTTTGGTGGAAAAGTCTTAGCCTCCATCATGCATGTTGCCATCTCTTTCAGTGATATGTTCTTCCTCTCAACAACACCATTCTGTTGTGGTGTGTAAGGGATAGAATGTTGCATCTGAATACCTGCATCTACACAATATTGAATAAACTCAGACTTGACATACTCACCACCATTGTCAGATCTGAGGACCTCGAGTTTCCTCCCAGACTGGTTTTCAACCAAAGCCTTAAAGACTTTGAAGAGGCCAAAAAATTCAGACTTGTGTTTTAGGAAGTAAACCCAACAATACTTAGAAAAGTAATATATGAAATTAAATGCATATTTGGCCTGACTCATTGACATATGAGGGAATGGGCCAGCAACATCACTATGGATCAACTCAAGAGGTGCAGAGGTTCTCTCATGACTAGCTCTCTCAAATTTATGCTCTGGGTGTTTTCCTAGGATGCAACCTTGACAGATTCCTTTGGAAAACTTAATCTTTGGTAACCCTATGACCATTTATTTTTCACTAAGATCAGAAAGATACTTGTAATTTAGGTGGCCAAATATTTCATACCAAATCTTGCTTTCCTCATTAGCATGAATCAGAAGAGCAGAGGGGTTTGGGTACGGTAGGAAGTGTGAGAACATGTATACCTTCGAAGTATGATTTGCAACTCCTTTTGCAATGACTTTACCACTTGAGATCTCTATGATCTCAACTTCATCAGGGGAGAATATGACCTTCTTTGGAGACCCTGTGTGGGTCATCTGATACACTGATAAGAGGTTAGAGGCAAGACCTGGAACATACAACACATTGCTGAACTTACCATGATCAAGATCAATCCTCCCTTTGCCCAAACTTTCAGTGAGAGAGTCATCTCCCAGTACTATTGGTGGACCTTTCGACATGTCAAGTGAGGCGAATGCCTCCTTGGTCGAAACCATATGTCTTGAAGCTCCAGAATCAATGATGAAACTAGGTGAGCTTGATGTGCCAACAACCAATGCACGAACTCTCTCTCTATCTTCTGAACTTGATCCTCCTTCCCTCTTCTTTGAGCTGTCTGGAAGGGAGATGCCATTCTTCTCCAGGAGCTGGGTCAGCATGTCTATTTGCTTCTTGATGTAGGAGCTCTCAGAATGATTGCCCTTGCTACAGTATGCGCACTTGCTCATTTCTCCTTTGTTTTTCTTCTTATGGTAGTTCTTCTTGGAACCTTGAGGCTCCTCCGGAGACTTGTTCTTGTCTCTCTTTTGATCAGGTGGATTTTTAACTTTCTTCTTTCTTTTTGAATCCACCTTCGAATATCCAGCAACCAGAGCTTGGTCTTTGGATGGTTTGATGGTGCCCATCATCACCAATTTATCTTGTTCTTGTGTGAGAGATTCCATGAAATTTGCAAGGCTAGGCATCTTCCAGGCTCGAGCTGTCAACTTTGTGGCATAGAAGGTCGAAACAAACACTAAATAGTCAGGGCCAAGCTTCAAGAGTATGGCCAATACCAGCTGATCATCCTTATTTTCGATCCCACATTGTTTTAGCTGCAAAACAAGTGCTTTGAACTTGGAAAAATAGAGTTGCAGGGATTCAAAGCTATTGGGACTCAGGGAGATCAGTTCATTTTCAATTTGATGTCCCCTCATCTCACCTGTCTTTCCAAAAATATCAACAAGCTTCTCCCATAATTCATTCAGTGATGTCAATCCATCAAGATGGAAAAGGAGGTCTCTGGATATACTCAGACACAAGAGACCATAGGCCTCATCCCTCCTGTTGTGCCATTTTATTTTCTCTGCAGCTGCATTGGGCTCTGCTTCTGTTGCCATAGTAACTCTGTAGAGGCCTTTCTCTCTCAACAATATCTCCATATCTGCTTTCCATTAAAATAAATTAAATGGAGTCAAGATGATCTTCTGAGATTGATCCATAGCTCAGAAATTGTCCCGTCGGTTAGCAGAATGCTCCCAGTCAATGATGTCGAACCTGCAAAACAAATTGGAAGGAGAGAAATCGATCTACAAAGGATCTGATACCATATGGAAATTGAACCCAGTGTTAGAACAATTACACTCACATCAATTGCCAATTACACATGCAAAATTACTCACAAAAGAGAATGAATATGGAGCTGAACACTCAACTGTATTAAATAAGTGTACAATAGCCAACCCTGTGAAGTCATAGGCTGCCACAAAAAATAATTACATCAGGGATTTGAATGCATGAATATTCCATTTGAATCTAGTCAAAAGCAGGCTTACTAAATCTAAGCAAATCCCCCATAGGTGCATAAAGCAGTTTCAAAAACTGTCTAGGAGCTCACGAATTGGAAAAAAAATTAGCCAAGATAATAGTGGATGGAAGGAAAACTCATACATGCTTTTCATAGGAGAAAAGAGTGGAGGATGTGGAGGACAAAAAACAAGTTAACTTCACCTAGTCAAACTTTCCCAACTGCCTTAAAACACTGAAAAAGCAGGCAATAAAGCAGAAAAAGCAGACATGCACTAGGGAGGCCAGGAATAAAGCAGATTTGATTCCAGGAGGTTTCCCAAGCGCTCCATGACTCAAAATTAGCAAGTTTGACCACTATGGATGTGTAGATGACAACTTGCATAAGGTGGAATATGGAAACTAGGCAAATAAGACAAAAATGGATTAATTAATGTCTAAGGTAGCTAGCTATGGGTTGATTATTCTAACATTCATAAAGAAAAATGCTTCATTGAGCTCAAAGGCTTATGTGGACTCTTCTGTAGACAAATTATGATCATGTGAATGATGGTGATGAGGATGATAATTGTTGTCATTTCCATCATCCTATTGATGATCAATATAGTCATCAATGTCATTGTCATCATCAACATCACTATGATCATTCTCACTGTCATCATTGTCATCGCGTTCATCCTCATCATCATGAGTACAAGGAGCATCTTAATTATAAAAAATTGAAAGATGGAACATGATGTATATATAGAGTGCATGCATGTAGGCTAATACCCCCCCCCCCCCCTCCCAACCAGGATCCATTAAAATTACCTAAGGAAGAAGTATTTTAAGAACACTAAAATGACTATACAACTCAATTACTTATAGGTAAGAAATACTACTAATTCATACTCATATAATTGTTATTTAGTTGTATTTTTTATCCCATGAGTAAATTTGTCTTTTATTTTAGTAATTATTAGTTATGATCACTTAAAATTTCTCAAATCTGGTAGTATTTCACTTTAAAACACTATGGTAACTAATTATTTTGGTGGTTTAGTCATTAATTACCCATGGTGATCCAACGTTTTTGGTCGCTTGGTCACTAATTACCCATTTTTATACTAGTGAATTCCTCTCGCAACAAGAGGATGAAATAACTCGAGAGAGGATCCTCAAGGCTAAATCATGTACAACAGGGAATATTTCCCCATGAATTCCCCACCAAGCATAGGAATTCTTAACTTCCATGTATTTAATCACATCATAGCCTCCAAACCTCCTAGTGCCATTGGAAAAATCTACAAATCCCCCCTCCACCTCATTAAGGGATGCTCTATCCTAAAATATCCTTCTAGACGATTCCTTCCTCCTATGTGAAATCTCTCCATCCTTGTGAGGAGGGAATTTGTGTGAAGTCCCATCATTGAGCCAATCAATATTATAGTACTTAGGATTCAAAGAGTGATCCAAGCAACACAAGGGTGTGCAATTCTTATCCCACATGGCAATAAGAATATCTTGTATTGTGGTGAATAAGATTTGTGTTGATGTTCCATACTCAAAGGCACTCATTTTTCAAAATAACGGTCTTCACAGACTCAATCATGGAATCCCACCCCTCATAAAGATATCATAAGATGGGCTTGTCCATGTCTGCAAACCAAAACAAAGAAATTATAGGGTCCATGACCTTAATGGTAAGATATACCCTCTCCCGCCAACAATCATCTAACACTGTATCCTTAACCTTTTTTTGAAGAAGTTTGATCTATCTTTCTCCAAAAAGATCAAAACTCTAAAATAACCATGGCCCCAAGAGCGATCTTAACCTCCCTCAACCTCTTAATCATGGAGAATGAGGAGGCCAACCGAGTATTTACAATCTTCAATAATGATAGATGTGTGTACTCTTTATAGATTGTGACGGCATTGGTATGGTTTTGTACAAAATTGTGGATATGGCACACATCATCAATAATACTTCCCATCCATGTCACATCCAAATAAATAGATTTAAGTTCTAAATGTAAAGAATGAATAATGCAAGGTTTCCAAAATATCTATGGATATTTAGCTTCCACAAGCATGTCAACAACCTTGCAAATTACATGGGGCATTATTTGTGATCATTTGCACACAAGAATCAACCCCTACATATTCATTAACTTTAATGAACAACTCACCAATATATTGTGCATCCTTGTATTGTCTAAGAGCATCCACCGCTTTCAAGAAGACTAGTCCATTTTGGGAAGACACCATGAAATTGATGAGTGAATGACATGCTACATCCATCCATCCATCGTAAACTATACTAACATTGGATGAGCGACATGGTGATTTAATAGGATTTGAGATTTTATCCACCTCTTTCTTTTCCTTTACCAGTAGTGTGGGTCTAAGCTTCTTTGAACTAGGATGCAAATAATCGGTTGGATCTTGTTCAATTAGAGCTCTACACATTTGAATAAACAAAGGATACCATGATACATAAAAAAAAATGAATCTAGGATAGGAAAAAAAAACAATTGTAAGATCAGCCTCATCTCGCTTCTCTTGTTGATAGATCTTGTACATTATACCAACATTTAATGTTGCCCTCTTTTTTGGTGGATTAATTGAATTTCGGGTTCCACTCCCAATTCCAAATTATCCACTACTAGATGGATTCCTCAAGAATGAAAGAGGATATTCAATTTTATGTTTCCCACTTGTTGTTGCCACCTTTCCTGAGCTAACCTTGTCCACTCTTTGCAATTATTTTTGTTTGATAGCACTATTTTTTTATATGCTCCAAGTCCAAGATCAGTTCCCAACAAATGGCCCTTGACTCAGTAGTAGGTTCTATCGAATTATATTTTGCAAAAAATACATTGCCAAATAACATTCCCTCCCCAAAGAATCCTTTCCTTATGCCCTTATGGTCTTGCTATGTAACTTCGAGTCTATGTGTTATGGAATAATTTGTATTCAAATAAAGAAGAGATCCATCTTCATAATAAATAATACATATTGAATAAAATTATTTGATGATCAAATTATACAATTGGTAGACACCATTTATATGGTTGGGAATCCCTTTTGGAGGAGACACGTCCTTTTAAACCTAATATTAATCCTTTATTGATATTATTATTTTTTATTATTGATTTATTGTAATTTTATTTATTATTTACTATTTATTTCCATAACATGTTACATACTTCCGTAGTGGATATTTTTATTTATTGTACTTGCTTCCTTGCAACATCATTATTTATAGCATTGGAAGGCGCAACTTCAACTTCACTTGCAACTGATGGAGAACTAGTGCTGGAAGAAATATATGCACTTAGAGGGGGCAGGGGGGACTACACCAACTTGCACATTCCTCCCTTTTCTTTGACCTTTATCAACTTTCTTTTATGTCTGACCCATGATTTATGTGGAAGGGTTCAATAAAAACCTTGTTGTAATGACAAATCTACTGCCTCTAAATCACTTGGAATGTAGTGGAATGATCTTCAACCCTATTTTTCACCCTTCATATGCAAAAAAACTAACCCTTTCTCTCTTTCACAATAATCATAAAGTGAAAAATAAAGATGAAAATGTGGTTTAATGAGGTTTTCAACTTCTTTTTCTTCCCATGTGTCGAACACATGGGACATAGCTATGGCACATGTTTGACATGTGTCCTACTCCAGGACACGTGCCAAACATGTGACATTTCGTGTCCATGTATGACATGCAGGATATGGACATAGGGGAGTTCAGTGTTAGAATATTGTGAACATATGAAATAATATCATAACACAATATAAAATATGGAAAACATTACTAGTCTATCCTTCTATCTACCAAACAACATAAACATGAAAATAAAATTGGAGAAAAGAGAACAACAAGAGAACACCGATATACGTGGTTCACCCAATATGGGCTACGTCCACGGTAAGGGTTGCATCTTCCATTATTCTGAAAATATATCTCCAAGATTACATGGAATCCTCACATATGCATCACATCAAACTCCATCACCCAATCATGTCACAATCATGTGTGTACAGATGGCATACACAACATGTGATGTGTGCTGAACTACAATCAACACATACCCAAAAGGGCTTCCTTCACCTCTCTTACATACCAAGAGATTTGGATTACAATACATCCCATAACACATGTGTGATAAATGAATTTCCACCTCTTTATATAGAGAATGGTTACAAAAGATATAATTACAATTATGCATGTGGGATAACTCTGTTTTATAATATTATAGTTATTTTATGCCTTTAAATGATATTTTACCAATATACCACATAAGTCATCATTACATATTCTAACACTCCCCCTTAAAGATGACTGAGAGAAAGAATACAAATGGAAGGAAGGTGGAAACACACCAACATTCAACATGGCATGTGACTTAGCTTTTTAACTAATAAAACAAAGTAACCTCATTTCTCTGTTATATATTTCTCATGATGTTTATCTATTTTAGTAAATTAAACAAAATACTTTGTTTATTATTTTTAGTTAATTGAATAAAATAACCCCCTTTTTTTTAGTTAAAGTTGTGTTTATCAAGGAAACTAAATTTTTATTTGAAATTTTTCTTGATATTTTTACTGAATATTTGCGCGCGCGCACACACACACACACATTTGTAAGTAGGAGATGAAGATTTGTATTAAATAGAACTAGAGTAACAATATATAGGTAGTAATGTTGCTTGTCTGTCGTTGAAAAACCACACCAGTAACATAAATCGCATTTATATCTAGAGCTAACTTGTTTGACAATACCTATGCACATTAGATTTCATTTCTTATGGAAAAGTCCTATCTCTAGGCTTATCAAGAGTCTTAATCTTGTTGTGTTTCATTTGGAGGAATTACTAGTGTTGGGCCTAATTTCAAACTTGGATCTTGATCTTTAGATGAGTAAGTAATCTATGCTTTGTAGCCTTGACATGGTTCCTGATTCACCACAATGAACTCAATTTCCCTTGCGGCTTTAGCCAAAATTCTCATTTTTTCATTCAAGTTTATAATTTGGATTTGTATCTCATCCAATTGCAACATTATTTCTTGGTGATCCTCCATCCAAGGTTGGGACTCTATCTCCTCCTGAATTGCAATGGCTTGCTACCTCATTTGTGTTTTCTTTTCCCTACCTCTGCCTTCCACATTGACCGTGCCTTCCTCCCATCATTGAAATAAAGATAAGAACCTCCTCTCTAAGATGTAAACCCACACATAACAAAAAGGGAGACTCATAAGTGGAATTATCTGGAGAGGCTTTCACTTCCATTTTCCCCTGTTTGAAGTAACCAACACATAACAAGTAAAATTCCGGAGATCTCCAAAATCCATTAGAACTATCATGTCTTGCATTCCATTTCTTCATTAACCTTCATCATCATTACTATGTTAATTTGCTTCCATCTCCCCCAATTCTTTTGATCCATATTCCATGGAGTCCATTAATATCCATGAGACCTTCAAGAAACACCTCGAGAACTATGCCCTATAATATGTGGGAATCATAGTAAGTCCTCCATGCCTTCTTATCACTCCATCTTGGTAATTGGATATTTTTTATTTACTTATTTCAATAGCAATTATTTTTAGTTTACATTTTTTTAACATTTTGTTGTATTTTTTATTTCTTAATGCTATTACTTTAGAAATTTGTAAACAACCATGAATAAGTTATTTATAAAATTCAAAATTTGTAATTATTTTGAAACTAAAATTGAAGTGCTATTAATTTAAGTGAATGTAAATTGAGACCTGCAATAAAAGATATTAGAATGTCATAAAATTTTGGGCAAAAGTAGCAAAGTGTTCTAAAGTTCAATTTTTTCTTGAAATGTTGGATTTAAGATGGATTTATATTTGCCAACCTAAAATGACAAAAACACACACACCTCTATTCCAATACAATGTAGAGTATATATATATATATATATATAATTTGTACTAAAAAAAACTTTCCAACAAAAATCCTATAATTAAGATACTCATATTTATAGTGTAATGATAACATCTTTATAATATTTTTATACAATAATTTTTATAATATTGTTATAATATCTTTATAAGGGATATATATGAATGGCTTAAGTGAATTAATTTAGGAGGCAGGTTGAATTTTTTCACATTTCAAATGTTTTTGCTATAGTTTGTATCAAATTATTTTGGGAGAATTATTTAAATTTGATTTATCTTGCTTCCTATTGGTTTATATAGGTGACGTAAGCCTCGGACTTTGTATCCCAAGACCAGGCGACAAGCTGACGTAAGCATAAAATGATCATTTTGTATCATACATCCTACTATGATTGGACTAGAATAATGTGGACAGACTGTTGTTACATTTAATTGCTTCTATTCTAAAAAAAAATTCATTAATATCTTTTCAACATGCTATTAAAGATATCCCGATTCTTTTTTATTATTTATGTTATAGTTAATTGCTTCGATTCTTGAAAAAAACATGAATGTCTTTTCATGCTATTAAAGATATCCCAGTTTTATTTTATTATTTATATATAGTACAATAGAAAATAGATGTATGGGTGAAATGGCGGTGGCCATAAATTGAGATTCAATAGCCTGGTTGCAGGATGAACCTCTGAGCTAAGCCCTAGGGCTTGACCTAACTTTGGCCTTGCAGTTCAAAAGTCGGTGAACCTCTGTGTGCTAAGCCTCAGGGCTTGACCTGCCATTTTCCTGCACAACAACAATAATTCTAATAAATGAGGTATGAATAGTGATTCCAATGAGCGAACTTAGTTGTAGAATTATTAATAAATGAAGTATGGAACAAACGGTGATAGATTCCAGCTTTGTTTGTTAGCTTGCATATCGTTGGCAGTCTCAGAAACCCATATCGAACAACTAGTTGGGATGTGATAGCCTACGGATTCTTTTGAAGATCGTTGCAATCTTTCATGTTTTCATTGTTCTTTTGAAGATCGTTGCAATCTTTCATGTTTTCATTGTCACTTTTATAATTCTCTGGATTCTTCTTTATATAAATCTCATAGCTTTCTGTTCCAATGAACGAAACCGAAGCCATGGAGCGCAGAGTCCTGAAAAGCAAAGATGGCCGAACCGTTCTTGTGTACATTTTCAGTGCTTAAATGCCATAAACTTTCCACAATCAAGACCTTTGAATGCCTTGGAATGTGGTAAGGATTGAGCGTTTCCTAATAAATTTATTAGAGCTGCAGATTCCATTGATTGATATACCGGGGATTGGGAGAAATGAAATTTCCCCTTTTCTTTCCAAGTATCCTTCTACTAGGTTCATCGCTCGGTTGGCTTGTGCCTCTGATTTTTTAAGCTCTGTATTAAGGTTTCTATCGATAATTGGGAATACTCTACATTGACAACAACATTCAATGTGTTGAAACTCGTTTTTCCAGGAAACCCATTATTCATTTGTCACAACGGAGCTAATGGCGACTACCCACGATGTACTGATATGGCCTATAAGGCTGCCATAAGACTACCATAAGAGATGGAGGTGACTACATTGATTGCTCTGTTCAGATAAAAAAATATGGTGTTCCTTTCTGTAAGGAATCGCCAAATCTTCTCAATGACACACATATCGTATCAAATTGACTGTTTTATCCATATCGCATATCAATGATACCAAGAATGGAATAAAGTGACTGGCATCTTTACGTTTGATCTCACATGGTGGGAAATTCAAAGCTTGACGCTTAAGTCTAGTTTTTATCAAGATGGCTAAAGCAGGGAAAATTAGATAAAATATGCCCCTTATTCACCTTTTAATCTTGGAATATTTCAGTAGGCAGGTTTTATATTCTATATGACAATTTTCAGATGCCATAGTATATTTGATTTCTTTAATTTTGGTGTGGGAATAGTATGAAACCTAGTTTTTAAATAGCCATTAAATTAGGATAGCATATAAGGTTAAATATAGATTTTTATTAAACATTGATAAGTTTTGGTTTTATCTTTTAGATACGCTACCTTTACTGTACACCCCCGTGAAACTTCTGCTCATCCCGATCTTCTTATTGCTTTGGAGAACCGCTTGGTAAACGATCTGTATCACTTGATTTTCTCAGATTGTATGTTGATGTCATCAGTCTCCTCGATGTAATGTGGTAAAGAATCATATGTCTAGATTTTTCCATTGCCAACAGTTCCTTCACATTGCAATCCACATTGCTAACTAGTTTCAGGTCAATTATATATAATTATTCAAAGAAACATGTTAAGTATGGACCAATTGGTCACGGAAAAAAAAATGATGGGTTTTAGCTGTCCTGCATGGGTGAAATTATTTTAGTTCTACCCAGTCATTAGGAGAAATTATTTGAGTTATGCTGACTCATTCCGGCGTTGTTGATTTAGTCCGCGAACATAAAAATTCAGGCGTTGTTTGTTTGTGTTGTAATGGGTTAATGCTATACATTTGTTTTTTTTAAATTCAATTTATAATTATAAATACCATGCCATGGATTTTGTCACGACCTGTTCTGGTGGAAGGTATGAGTGATAAAAAAACCTTCCCAATCTCATGAGGGAGGAAAAGGTAATCTAGTTTTTTTCTCTCTTTATATATACATTCTCCTTATTACCTCCTTTTACGTATTATTACTTCCTTTTAAGTTTTATTAGTTTATTTTTCTTTATGTTTATTTTCAGGTTTTATTTATTTAAATTATTTTATTATTTAAAATTCAAATGCATTTTTGGAGTATAGAAAGTTCATGAAACTTGATGATGAGACATTGCAAACCTCATAGACTTGGTGTATAATCCTGATGGAAAATCACTAGACAAGTGTTTATGATGAAAAATAAAACTATTGAAAATTATTCGAGGCCTGGAAAAAAGAATGCCGCAATGGCTTGCTTCACCAGAAGGGGGTTACCAAGAAATGCAGATTGATTAACGAGTTTGCCGAGAAATCATTGAAAGGGCTTCAGCACTTTGAGGGTTCGTAATATATTAAAAATATAAATATATATTTTTCTCCTATGTGAGTTAATTGCACTATGACGATTACACCATCCATTGTTAGCTCACTCAGATTAGACTTATTGTTACAACTGATAGCAGAAATATTAGACCAGAGGAAAGATCCGCTATTAAAAGCTTCCCTCTCCTCGATTCCTTATGACAAGCTTGTTCCCTGCTATAATTTTTTTCTTTCTTCGTAGCTGATTAGAGAAGAACCAATGTATACCTCTTACTTATATTGTTGCAACCAAAGGCACTCATTTGGGATAAGGCTGGTGGGTAACTATATTTACTCTCTGCCTATGGATTTGGATTTTGACCTGGTAGGACTAGAAGAGATGCTGGTAAAGCTACTTTTATATAACTAAATTCTAGTAAATTTTTCATTTTGGATGAACCATATCATTCATGAATTAAAACAACCAGATAAAGAAAAAAGCAATTCTATCAAATTCTATCAGCCACAGATGGGAGCAACCGCTCCCACAATAATGGTTTGGACGACATAGTGTCTAGCGTAGATGGTTTGGATCCTTTTGGTACAAACAGGTCTTCTCTCGTATAGTTTATATAGAGGCCACAACTATTTATAATAGCATTTATTGATTAGCAGTGATATAGGTAGAGTGACGTGCTGATGGTGGCGAGCTACAACCTAAGCACCTTGTTTTCCTTGATAACCCCATTATCGTATCCCAGATGTTAACCATCTTTCTTGGCTATCTGAACCGAGATAGACACGATGCCATTTTATATTGAAAAAGGTGTTCAAACGTATAAACTTGAATTTATTGGATTGATAGTTGATTCATGCAATTATGTTCCTCTTCGTTCCTCATTCATTCAACCGTGGAGACTCATTCAACCAATGAACGGGTACACTGCCTCTCTCCAGGACATCCAACCAACCCATATAATAATCCTACACCCAGATTAAACTTTTTCCACTACTCTAAGCTTATTATCTCACTCTCACTGCAAGACTACTAAACTTGAACCCTTGGCTGGAAGTGGAGGATGATTTAGATATTAATGAACGAAATTACTTGTCGTTATAGATCTCCCCCACCACCGCAAGTACTGGTAACGACGTTCATATTAATATCGAAAAACATATTGATGATGCCTAGGCCAATGCTCCCGCCACCGTGGGCTCATGGTAAGATTTGAGTAGCAGATCCACATCACAACACAACGAGAATGTATTTACAGATTCTTCTTCTGTATGTGCTATTAGAAGAGCAGAGGCGTTCAAGGCAAATGATCCACAACCACAATATCCTGAGAATGGAGAGATGGATAGGTGGGCCAGGCACTACAAAGGAGTCATGAAGCGCTCGTGGGGAAAGTTCCAAGTATAATGCTTAACCACCCAAACCATTGAATGTTTGTAAGAATCATTTATAACTACGTTATACCAATTGAATATCAAACATTGAAACACAGTTCCCAAAATATTTTATGTTGAAGATAAACAATGTACTCTTTAGTTTTGAATGTGCAATCAGAACGAAGCTAAGTTAAATCTAAAAGACTTGACTGGTCTATTTGTATTTATGAGATCAATTAAATAATAGATTCATTTATCTAAATTCCAAATCCATCAATTACATCAATTATACACTTAACCTCAACATATCACCTCTCCACCACTGAGTTGCTCTCCAACTTGACCTAGTGCCTTGCTACCTTTCCGACCTCACTAATACCTCAGAGGCTTGGAGCCTCGCAACCTAAGTTTCATTAGTGCCCACCATCATATATTTTTCTTGGCTCTCAATGTTTATTTTCAAGGATTGGTTTCACTTGATGTGAAAGGACTTATCTACCTTCCATTACATATATTTTTCTTGGCTCTCGGTGTTTATTTTCAAGGATCGGTTTTGCTTGATGTGAAAGAACTTATCTACCTTGCATTACATACAACCAGAAATTGAATTTGGTGTTCGTTGCTTGAAATCTGGCTTGTTATCGTCGTTGTATTAAATAGAATCCACTAGGCTGAATAATGTTCGCAGAGGTTAATATGAGAAATGGAGGGTTGTTTCCCAGTGTTGTTCAAGCTATCAATAAAACCATGAGTGCAATTTATGGAGGGGAAATTCTCATACAGGAAAAGAATTATATCTTACTCCAAAATAGAGTTAATGGATTAACTAAGCAATTGCATTTTATTGGGCACTAATAACAAACATTTTATTGGGTAGCCCAAGCATTTAAGAGTAGCTTAAATGTTGTATAAATGGAATTGAAAAGTATTTATTGAACGTCTTTTGTGAAGGTACATAAATGTAGGGGTTAATAGTAAAAGAAAGAGGGGCTTCACAGTCACTGCTTACCTATGGTGTCTCTTACAATCCTGTCAAACACTACTAGACCAAATAAAACTTTATATTTAACTACTAATAAGATATCTTTCCAAACATGACTAGACCAAATAAAATTGTATATCCAATAAGTTTTATAATGATGGCAATGATAAAAAAACCATGAAGAGGAAATTGAGAGCCAATAGTTCCCTATAGTCATAAAATAGCAATGTCTTTTTTGTTTTTTTTTCCTTGGAAAAAAATCATATTTTTTATTCAACTGTAAATGAAAAGTACATTCTTCATCAATGTTAAATATGGTTTTCAAATGGGTTTACAAGGTATTTATGCATATTGGATTTTATAAATAATATATTGGCATGGATTTGGTTGTATCCTTTCCTCGATGTATGTAAACTTGTGTTAAATTCCTTTGGATTGTGAGAAATATTGAATGAGAAATCCCGTTGGGAATGAAAATGGGGTAATGAGATGTTTGCTTGGTGAATGTCTGAGTCTCATCTAGGGGGTGGCATTTTTTTGAGAGATTAATGAGAAAAAATTCCTAAGGTTGCGTGGAGCGTGCCTCACACACAACCAATTTCCCAATTCAAATACTATTCCAGATAAGTATTATATTCATGGAAATGGTGTTTTAATTTTTGAGATATTATTTCATTGTTGACTGGTAAAAGCTTACATGATTTCCTTGTTTGATTATTTGAGTTTGGATATACAAGGAATTAATTCATGTTTTACTTGATTGAATTCATGTCTATGGACAAAGCCCAAGTTTAACTTTGCCATGATGCTTGCAAATTTTATGAATGTCAATTCTTTAATAAAGTCGAAGTCTAGGAAATTATTTTTGTAATAATGGTTAATAAGTTGGAATTCCATTCATTTTTATTATTATTTTCTTTAACTTGAATGATTATTTGCAAATAATTAATTTTTATCACAAATGTATGTGGCAATTGTTAGTTTACTATGCATTTCAATTGGAAAGTTTGTGTATGTTGAAGAGTTTAACTTTTTATTTTCAAATAGTTGGAAGAAAAATAGTTCTTAAAGTATTGAATAAAATTAGTTAGAAGGAGATAATTCCTAAAGTAAGGAATGAAATGTTTGAATTGATTATTCAAATAATTTATTTACTACGAAGTTCTTATTGTGAAGTTCTTATTGCACAATAAATGATTATGACCTGAATTTTTTAATAAGTAAATTGTAAACAATACCATGTATAGGTATTAGGGGGTATGGTCTTTACACTCTACAAGTGCTCTAACTATAGGATCTTAAATGGGCACTAGGAAACGAACTGGATCTATAATTGGTCCCGTGACCTTTGTGTATGCATATGAAACCATGCAAAGGAAAGATGGGACTGTTAGTCACTTAAATAAATATATAATTTTTTGTAACTCTCTGTTTCATAGATCTAAACCCCTCCATGGATATAATAAAAATATTCTATTATATTCTATACAATTTTTTTTAAGTGTTTTAAGTATTTATGATTTATATTTTTATATCATTTTTTAACACTATAAAAGTGAAAGAAACAACTAAACATAAAAAAATATAAAAGTGAAAGAAACAATTGAACATGAAAATAGAAAGACCGATTGTCATAGCAGAACTAGGATTCTTGTCAAAAACCTGAAAATGAACTTTTGGTTACAGGTTGCATCCATTATAGCTTGGATTTGCAATTTTTCACTCAACCAAAGTTCTGGCTAATGTTTGATGGCGTAAGTGATTGATGTGAGACATATCAAGGTTCCATTCGACATTTGGCATGCATGCACTGAGGCCAGGTCTGTGATAGTAGTGTGATAGTAGGGTGGTACACTTTACTCTGCATTCAGCTCTGTGTATCAACTATGGTAATAAACTGTTGGAAATAAAAGAGAAAGTTTGCATTCAGAAAATCAATATACAACACGACACGTATGGGTGGTAATATCGCATAATTTACTCCCTTAGTAAAAGAGAAAGTTGGAATTCAGAGAAGTGATATACAACACGATAGGTATGGGTGGTAATATGACATAATTTACTCCCTTAATAAAAGAGAAAGTTGGCATTCAGAGAAGTGATATACAACACGACAGGTATGGGTGGTATTATGACATAATTTACTCCCTTAATATAAGTAAAACTGGACAATGTGTAATAAAAGTTGGCAAATCCAAGATATCAATAAAACCATGAGTGCAATTTATGGAGGGAAACTCTCATACAGGAAAATAATTATATCTTACTCCAAAATAGAGTTAATGGATTGACTAAGCAGTTGCATTTTATTGGGCACTGCTAACAAACACTATCCTTGAGTAGCCCAAACATTTAAAGGTAGCTTAAATGTTGTATAAATGGAATTGAAAAGTATTTATTGAACGTCTTTTATGAAGGTACGTAAATGTAGGGGGAAATAGTAAAAGAAAGAGGGGCTTCACAGTCACTGCTGACCTATGATATCTCTTACGATCCTGTCAAACACGACTAGACCAAATAAAACTTTATATTTAACTACTAATAAGATACCTTGCCAAACACGACTAGACCAAATAAAATTGTATATCTAATAAGTTTTATAATGATGGAAATGATAAAAAAACCATGAGGAGGAAATTGAGAGCCAATACTTCCCTGTAGTCATAAAATAACAATGTCTTTTTTGGTTTTTTTTTTCTGGAAAAAAAATCAGATTTTTTATTCAAGTGTAAATGAAAAGTACATTCTTCCTAAATGTTAAATATGGTTTTACAAATGGTTTTACAAGGTATTTATGCATATTGGATTTTATAAATAATATATAGCTCTACCTAAAGTCATTTAAGCAAAACAAATCTTTATGAACTACCTATCACTATTCTACTAGCATACTACATAAACAAAATGAGTACAGACTTTCTATAGTCATGTAAACATAACGTGTATGTAGACATGTCTTAAATAAACCAGAATATGGCTCCATAAAAGAATCTCTCCCCCCCCAACACACACACACAGCTTGATTGACCTATATTTAGATCGTTTCATTTGTTTCTTTGGTTGAATCTCCATTTCACAAGACGTTTCTCCTTCCTCCTTCCTGGCCTTCTCACGGGTTTGTTTTCGAGATTTGCATTGTGAATTCTAGAGGGAGATTTCTTAGAGATGGTTTGATAGACATGGATATAGTCATACTGCAACTGAGATCGTGGTCTATTCTAATCCTCGGAAGCTAATTGTGTTGTTACATGCAACTATGGAGCGCTTTCTCTTGTCTAGATGTATGCTTTATTGCTATTTTTGTTTAAGGATCTATGGATTTATAATCTCTTGTAACTATTAAAAAGTTAGCTGAATGGATGAACTATTTCTGCTATAAAGTGTAGTTTAGCAAATACACTTCTATTGTGCTTGCAAATTGAAGTGCTTTGGCTTAGCACTCTAACTATAAAATTCCATAAGAGTGGTTCTCTTTCACCATAATTTCTCCATAAAACATTTACAACAAATAAAATGAAATAGATTTAATTTGATGCTTCTAGATAATCAGACCCTAAGATTAACAATAATATTTAATAACATAATTTACATATTTTGTTTAAAAAAAGAAAATGCAATAAATATAGTAAATGTATTAAATTAAATGTTTCTTATTATTAAATGTTTAATGATATACATTAAATTTATTTTACAAGCAAACATCTAACCCCAAAACTGATGTAGCAATGTCGGGGACATTGCCACCCCGTGGCTCTTGTTTATATATTTATTTATGTATATTACTATTATGTATTTTTATAAATGAATTAAGTTTGATTACCTAAATGCCAATAACCATCATTCATCACTGTAAATTGTATCCACATCATAACATCTTTATCATATTGAAATATAAATACATATAATACTATTGCATCATCATAAACTTTATCCACCACAAAACATTTTTCCATATTAAAATATAAATACATCTAATATTATTAAATTGGAATTTAACAACTTCTGTTTTTATATTATGGTTCATATACTTTTCTATTTATTATTCCTGTGGTTAAAAATAACAATCGAAAACCAAAATACTTAAATAAGTATTGTTATGTGTCACTATGCACCACGTAGATGACATTCGCAGGCCAGACGTCTGAGAAGCCGGTGGATGTGTTAACATAAAGGGATTATGAGAGACACGTATTATGATTATTATTTTTGTTAATGACCTAGATAGTGGCCTCATATTTTATTAATTTTTTTTATTTTTGACCTTTTCCATCCGAGACCGTTTCTCCAATTTCGATCCACGTGGCGTTCTCGTAGGTCATGATGGCGACAAGGGAGAATCCGCTCTCTATTTTTAACTGGAGTTTGCACCAATCTTAGGCGAGTGTTATCTCTCTGGTTGTTGGCACCCCCACAACAATATTATTGTTTGATTTTTTTGGTTGTTGGCACCCACAACAATATTATTGTTTGATTTTTTTTTGGTTTTCTCACTAATGGATAAGTGCAGTTAGTTAGTTATAATGTCTCATCATTATTATAAGGTGGCAATGTTTTTGACATTGTATTGTATTTATGAGGTGGTAATGTTTTTGACTGTTAAAAGTTTTATTTACTTTAATAGTTTAATATTTAATATAAAAATTTAGTATATTAAAAAGAAATTGATTATGGAGAGGCTTCAACGATGTAATGTTTTTTGTGATATATATCGATCTGTAAATGAATAAAAGAATGACTTTTCATTTCTTTGACAAAAGAAAAGAAATGGATTATGGAGAGGCTTTGATGATGCAATGTTTCCCATGGCATATATCGATCCGTAAATGAATAAAATAATGTCTTCCTCGAAAAATTTATGAAGTCATGACATGAGTTTTAAAAACTCTTATGTGATTACCTACCAAGAATAAGTTGAAGTAGTCAAAAATAAATTAAAAGTTGTAATCGGGAAAAGCTAGGATGCCAATAACCCAAGAGGCTAGGTAATACCTACCATTCATGAAAGTCGGGACTCAAAAGTGAGAACTCGTACAAATGCATCTGGGCCCAAAAACCTCACATTGAATCGATTCCACTGGGTAGTATGCCTACTACAATCGATTCGAATCCAATAGGAATTGTGGTAAGGAATTTTCTAATTTGATATAAATAATTTGTTTACTTATTTTAAACACAATTTTATATTATTTGAATTAATGAATACTTGTAGGATAAAATTCTTGGTTTAAAGTTTCTTGGCGCACCAACTTCTATCCTAGAGTGAGATGATCATTTATAAGATTATACATCTAACAAAAATATGTGCACATATACCAACTCGAAACATGAGCAATTGATGAAAACAAGTAGCATAACAGAACTAATTTAAAGATGCATATTTTACTTAAAGACAAGGGGAAGGTGGATTACATACCTTATGAGAATGAATGTGATGTAGATGATGACTTGCCCTTGAATTTGAGATCAACTTACAAAGATACATTTTATCATCGACTATACTACGCTTGTCCTAGTGATAAACAACTACTTAGAGTGTATGAGGTGTTTCAATTTTGCGGATACAACTACATGATATGATCCTCTAATATTCATGGTGAAAATATAGGCCTCTTTGTTATCTAAAATTTCCATGTGGGATGTAAACATAGAAACAATTCACAACAGACAACTAGGATATTAATTCCATATTATGGTTATTACCGGGAATATTTCAATCAGTGCAGACACAGTTTGCTCCCTTAGCCTACATGGTGCAAGTCTAGAACAAAAGGACACAGCAATGTATCATCTCCCTAGATGACTTATCTACTTGAATGCCAAGCCCTCTTTACCTTAAGTGTGAAAGGTTGTCCTTGTTTTATAGATCTTGGTGTGATCGACTATACTTGCAAAGGACACAAAAACAAGACAAAAAATGAGAGCAACACGATAAATCAATAATCTATACTAGTGATCAAGGAAACCAGTAATAAACCATCAATAATAACATAAATCATTTATGTGAAAGGGAAACACTTTTGTATTAAAGATGAGAAAGAAATCTATAACCAAAGCCTTGATGTCGAAGCTTTTCCTTTACAAGATCTTTGACTCACTCACACACGCTATCAACTATGCAACCTATTACTCACAAACACTCTCTCTTTTCCTCCTATACCAGACTTGAATCCAACAACATAAGGATGCTCTCTTGGTCTCTCCATCACATGGTCCATGTAGCTTGCTTTTATAGGCCAAAGGAAACCCAAATGTGTTGAGATATTTTGGGAGGAAGGTATGGAATGGTCTCTATGGGTTAGGAGGTCGAGTTCCAGCTCTCCGAAGTAGTTAGGATCATCCTCCATGAGACCTTTCGCCTAGAAGCTTCTCAAATCTTCTCTTTTTTTTCCATTTTTGGACTGCTGACACTCCTTGTAAGAGGGATAAGTGTGCAGACGCTCTTTGTGGTTAGGTGAAAGGTGCCACCGATGCCTTATGTCAGTGGAAAAGAGGCGCCAGTCCTGTCTGACGCCTTGTGCTAGGCAGCAGGGTGCGTCAGACTACCTAAGAGTGAGCAGTAAGCCCCAAAAAGAGGTCTTGGCCAGAGATTTCAGAGGATTAGAGCATTAGGACATTTTATAGGTGTAACAAAATGCCCCCAAAGTATGAAGCTAGAGGAATGTGATAGGTGAAATGCTTTGCTAGATATTGATATGGTATCATAGGAAAAAGAGAGGTGAGTCAATATTTGACTCAAGACCAGTCACCGACTATCTGACTCAAACATGGTTGCGGAAAAATACACTGTAGATCCATGTATAATGATCATGTCATGGCTACTGACAATATACTGTAGATCCATGATTGGCAAGACTCAAATCGGAACATGGCTACGGAACATACAAAGTAGATCCCTGTTATCTCGACTCAAAATATGAACGTAGCAACCAAACATACAATGTAGATCCATGTCATGACTCCAACCAATACTCCATCACAACTTGAGGATAGGAACATATTCAAGCGAATACCTAACCACTCAAGGTCTTCATTCCAATCCCAAGCAATACGATTCTATCCATGCGAATAAATGTCCTAATGTTGAACATGGTAGAAACCACTTGATTATTGGTCATTGATTGTCGCGTCCCCACCCCTCATCTCGATGATGGAGAGGACACGACTACACTGCTACTACTATTAGAACGAGAAATCTAGCCCCATAAACATAAACCAAAATGCATTGAACACAAAATACATACACAGATGGATAATGATTGAAATATACAGCGGAAGCAAAACTCATTCAACACATTCAAGCATTCAACATGTTCATGATAATTTAAAATCAAATACAGTTGCATAAATTAAATACACAGAGAATACTTATCTTGAAAAGAAGCTTCCCCGAAACTAGCTATGTTGCTACAACGTTCCACCCAACCATAGGCCAGTGTTCTCATCAATCTCTCAACATCACTACCACCCCCGAGGTGGGCATGATTTCCACAAGGAACTAGGGAACAACAAGATTACACACAGTAAGAACATGCACACATAGTCAAGTGAACACATAGTTGGATTTCACAGACTATCCATCCCAACCAATAAATAATTGGGTTTCACAGGCTACCAAGGCAATAAGCCAATAGCACATGGATTCCTTGGACTTACTTATCCAAACCAACAATTGCATCCAAACAAAGTCAAACCCTCTAGCAGATCGGTTTCTTGGACGTCTCAGTCAAGCCAGCACAAGGATGCACTTCACAGCCAATACAAGTTCTGGGTATGGACAAAACTGTCATGGGATCCAAAATGAAAATGGAAACAAGGGGGAAAAAAACCCTGGGAACCAAAATTGATTTCACAAAATGTTATGGGACATTCAGGAGCAAAAGCGACCATCATTCACACCCAAATCGTGAATCCCAAAATCAGAAAACTCCCATGGGCATTTCAAGTGAAAATTCGGCCTCAACAAACACCCAAAATGTGAATCTCGATTGCACATTCACTCAGCAACACAAAATGACTTCCCATCCATGGAGAAAAATGGGAAAATGACAGAAGAACGTGAGGGAAACTCCCATCTTTCTCACAGGGAAAAAAACAACCTCTTCAAACCTCAAAATCGTGGTTCCCTTCTTCCCATTCACCCAGCAACACAGAAAACGAATTCTAGCATGGAGAAGTGAAGAAATGACAGGAATACCATGAAGGATATATCTCAACCACCTTCAGCTACGTGAGGGAGCCCCAAACGTGAATGAGAATGGGTGAGGAATGAAAGACATGGGTGAATAATGGCTTGGGCATGCCCTTCCCAACATTTACTTGCCCCACAAGTAAAAAATGCATTTTTCCAAAATGGGTGGTCTTCCCAATTCGAATTTTGACTCCCATACCTTTCCCATCCCAAGGAATTAACATCCTCAACCAATTTCTATCAAAAATAAATGATTGGGGAAAAAGACAAAAAGGGTAGTTGACAACTTTATGGGTTTTCCCTTAGACATTTGGCTTTTCCCCATTGGCTCAAGGGTTTGAATATTTTCCCTCCCTATTCCTTATGAAATCATGCCCCCATCTCTTTAACAATACGGTGCATAGCTAGTTGTGGTATTTTTATTAATTTGCATTTTTACATGATGTCTCAAAACATATTGTGTTTGGCTAGCACATAAACCATCAGCGTCGATTTTAATCGCTGAAACATAAAACACTACATCCACGGTGGGGCCTTTTCCTTGATCTCCACACCATGATTTATTCGCTATTTACATCATATGTAATTTAATACCATGGGGTCGAAACCAGGGCACACATTCCCCTCCCCATTGGGGTCAAAACCGGGGTGTTACATTGATGTATACCATTAACAAGTGCAAGGGAGATCATCATTGATGTCAATGATTCCCAAGGTATCCTATTACATTCCTCTGAATGGGAATAGAGAACTTGTAGTCAAGCACTCGATGAAATCGTTCAATCAGAGGCCATTGATGAAAGCCTACTGTTGAAAGTGAGGAGACCTACCATTGAGGCATGCAAGATTTGAGGTACTTTGACTTGGTTTCTAAGTCCGATTCCCGGATAATGTGTTGGTGTTGACATGAATAGACTCATCAAAGGAGGGCCATGATGTTTCCCCCATCATCGACACAAAACATGGAACAAGAGATGATGTTGAAGTAATGAAAAAAACGATAAGACTGACTCAAATCATAGATGTGACCGAATCGAAGGAAGGTAAGGAAATTGTAGAGGTAGATTGCAGAGGAGGTTCTCTTTGAACATTGAACGATACGACAAATGACTTGGCAGCATTGACTCAATGAGGCAGAGACCAAACGTAATGGAAGGAAATGACGATGCATTCTTTGAATTGACTCAAAGGAGTTAAATGACTCACAAAAGCGGATCGACTTGGTGATAAGCTGAATACCCAACTGTTTGAAATGAAAATACAGATAGGTGCCATGTTCAAGGGTGGATTATGAATTGCTATTGATACAAATGAAATACGTTTCCCATTCCCTTAATATCCCCATCGTGAAGGATGAGTACCTCTTTTCTTTTTAACAAGCTGGAAAAGGGTAACAAACGCTCGATGTAGCTCATCAAGTGATGAGTCCATTCTCATATTTTTTATGAACCTGAGAAAGGAGGGGTTCATTCCCAGAAAGGTTCCTTGATCGTTTGATTTTATGAGTCTGAGGAAGGTAAACTCAGTCGTCGTTTCATTTTTAGAGACTCTGAATTAACTAAGAAGACTCCAGGGTGGACTTTTTCGTAAATTTAGTTCCAGAGGCCCAAAAAAGTATAAACTAATGCCTAGGAGAACTCTTCTAGTTGTGATAAACTAGAGTATACCTTTTTCGTAAATTAGTTCAATTGGTACGAAACTATCATTGACTAGATGATCTTTCAAATACTTTTACAAGCATGAAAGCATCAAGCTTGCTTGGCGATCTTTTTCATGTTTAAAAAGTCTCGAAAAGAGCTTAAAATCGACTTTATAAGGGTTTCTTTTTTCATAATCCATTTTAACGAGTAAAAAAAAACAGTAAAAGCACACTCGATACCTCTTCACTAGGTGTTTAATGAGCACGCCGAAGGTATAAAAAGCGCTCGATACTTTTTCAACTTGACCCAAAGCGTGAAAAAGACAAAAAGAAACTCACTCATAGCCAAGGAGGTCCAAAACAACCTAAAATCTCCAAAGATGAGGTTAGAACAAGTTTACAATGAAAACTATAGAAAAAATGACAAGAAATATTAATTATTTAATTATTCTACTAATTATTTTTAATAAAAAACTAAAAATAACATATAAATAGTAGAATAGTAACAAATTTCTTACCATTGTGTTTTTTACTATTGACATTGGGTAAAATTTGTGCAAAGGAAGAGATTTTGTGGTGGAGATTTCGGGAGTTACAAGCCACCTCCAATTGAACCATCTGATCCAGGTAACATCTGAGCCCTAGCCCTTCACTTTCATGGTTGATTTTTTTGGTGTTTTGGGGTTGATTTCTCAAGAGGGAGAGCGCATGCATCCTAATGCTTTTCTTCCTTTTGGGAGGTGCGTCGGTGCACTGCTCGAAAGAGGGAAAAGCGTCGAAGGAACTTTGTCTCTCTAAATGGAAGAGCGTCGTCACTCTGTTCTCTTGGGGAAAGAATGTCAGCGGAAAGGGAAACTCAAAAAGCAAAAAACTAAGAAATCATTTCCAGTTTTTTCTCTTGATTTGGAGTCTAGCAAGTATCTAATTAGTAGTACATATGGCTCACAAGTTCCACGAAATATTTCCACGAATAAGTTAAAATGGAATTTTTCGTGGATAAATTGATAGATATTTTGAAAACCCTTGATCATCATTGCTCTTGCGATGTAAATGACTGTTTGTCTTTATAGCTACACAATTTTGTCTCTATTGTGACGAAGACACAGGTTCGTCGCTCTAGCAACATAACTCTAAACACTTGCAAATCAACAGTCATCACCGTAACGGTCATTGACTTTTTCTTATTGATGAAATTTGACCATTGTGCATTTTCACTGTAACTGCCACGATCATTGATCTATAAATACATGTTCTTAAGACATATTTCATCAAATTTTGTGCTATAGTTGCAACAATTTTTCTGTTGATTATTCGATATGTGATTTCAAGAGTCTGGTACTGGTTTAACAAATCGAATTTTTTATCTCCTTTGGTTTCTAGGTTTGTATTTTTAAATTCTTTGTCTCCTTTAATGTGTAGGGTCATACATAAAGTGAGTCGACTATTCATTTTCTCCTCAATGTTAACACATCCAATACCAACATGGAAAGAGATGGATGATTAGGAGGTATTGATTTGAATGTATAATGATAGATTTTATAATTTTGTTAGGGAAGGTACTTGAGAAATAATGGGTTCGTCTTAGATTAATGGGTGTTTTAGGTAATACTATATATTCTTATTTAAAATAGATAAAATAGTTATATCATCATGAAATTTATTCAATTTCAAAATATTTGTAAAATTTTAGTTTTGCATTGAGTTTTGTGGTTAGTGAACTAATTTTTTCCAATGAGTAAATATAATGTCATCGGGATTGGTCTCTCAATCATTGTCTGATTTTAAAAAGATGAAGATGAACTAATTAGGGAAACAACATCATTGGTTTTGAAATGTTTTATTTTCTTATTTTCTTGTTTCTAGAGGGGTAAACTATCATGTGGTAATATCCTATGTGAAAAATTGTTTAAGCATTGTGATCCCAGGTGCTTGTGAGAAATCATGTTTCCTAAATTGGGAGAACATAACCGTTGGGGGGATTTAAATTTTATCACCAAATATCGAAAATATAGCAGTTGGTGGTAAGAATAGATCCCCATACTAACTTATTCCTTAATAATTTGGAAAGGAGGGGTGTTTGTGATATGTAAAATGTCGAAGTAAAGTCAACTTGGATTTACTAATTAGATTTGTCACTTTCCATGTCACGTCCTTTAATTTCCCATATCCTTTAATATATATATATATATATATACTCTATTTAATTTACTTATACATTGATTGAGTTTTTTTGGTTCTTATAGGCTATTAGAATGTCAAAGAAATATACTTGGGAAGAAAATAATAAGAGGCATGTTGATTTTAAGGCAACATTGGAGGCGAAGGGCAATGGAAAGTGTTATTGCCCTTGCAATGATAGCACGGGTTTGTGAACGAGAAGAATTTTAAGAACAAGTGCTGAGAAACATTGTAAGGAGAAGGGGCATGCTGAAGGGTGGTTTGAATATTGTCCCTTGGTAAGCATTATTCATTACATAATGTACTTCTTGTAATAGTATTGATCATGTATTCACAAAATTTTATATCATTTTAAATATATGTGTTGTATATTACACACGAATGTTATTACATTGTTTGTAATTATAAAGACAATTCCCCCTACATGTCGACTGCCAAAGAGCTATTTGCCACATAATTATAGTATAAATACTACTTTACAAGGTGAGGAACACGAAGATCATAATATTGAAGATCAAGTTCTTAATGATCCTATGGACGAAGATGATGCTATTGATACAAATGATGAAGATGAGATAAATAGACTGATCCAAGACATATTTTCTCCATTGGATGAGGACAACCTCCATGATATTCATGATGTTCCTCTACTCAAGAAGTCCCAAGAACCTATTTATGAAGGCTCAACAAAAAATATTCTATCTGTTATATTGTTGTTGGTGAACTTTAAAGTTTTGAATGGTTTATCAAATACTTGTTACACACAACTCCTAAGGTATGTAATGTATTAATTGCATTTTCACATGGTATGAAATTTTCACTATTTTCCTCTATTTTTAGTGTTAATTAATTCATAAATTAGGGATAAGCAATATTTATGATTTATATTGTTTAGATTTCATTATGTTTGTCAATGTTGCAGATTGTTGGGTGAATTCCTTTTACCACCATCAAATAATTTACCACAGACATGTCGAGAGGTATTCTTGACTATGAAATAAATTGGAATGGAGTATCAAGCTATTGATGCATGTCCTAATGATCATATTATATATTATGGACAATATGCATCAGATAACAAATTCCCACAATGCAAAATTAGTAGATATCGAACATATCAAGTAACAAAAAAGGTGCCTTGCAAAGTTCTTCGTTGTATTCCCATAATTCCATGTTTCCAATGACTATTCAAGTGCCAACATATAGAAAAGTTTATGGATTACCATGCAAAGAACATAAGTGAAGATGGTGTTCTTCGAATGTATACACATGGTTATGTATTACAGAACATTGAAGAAAAATGGTCAATTTTTAAAGATGAACCTCGTAATGTTAGACTTTCATTGGAAGATGATGGTTTCAATCCATTTAGAGAGCTTCATTTTGCTTACTTAGTGTGGTATGCTTCTGTCATAAAAAATAACATTCCTCCTTGGATGTCGATAAAGAGAGAGCACACAATGTTGGCAGTGATTATTCCAAGCATTTTTTTGAAAGTAATTATATTATTTCATTTCTTTGCTTCATTGCTACATGAGAACACCTTTTATATATTAGGACACAACTAAATAGCATCCTATGTTGACTAAATTAGGTAAGTACCAAAATAAAGATATGAATGTATATATTGAGACTCTTATCAATGAGCTATTGAAGTTATGGGATGGCATCATTATGTATTACATCTCTAGACCAATAGGGCAGAAACAATTTCAGTTCCATGGAATACTTGCGTGGACAATTCATGATGCTCCCGGGTGTTAGTGATCGAGAAAAATATGAAGAAACTTTGAACTTTAAAACTTTAATCCATAATAACAATGCATATAAATCTCATAAATAATCCAAAGACATAAATCAAACCATAGAACACAGGATATACCCTAGGAAAACCCTCTACTGATTCAGAGGATAAAAAACCCAGCAAATGATCTTAGAGTATGATAGATTAGTAGTAGAGAATGATTACAACACAATAGCAGATTGCTTTCACCTATAGCACCAGAGAGAGGAGATAGAATGGAACACTATATCTAACTTGCCAAGTGCATAGCAATTTAATAACAAGTCAGATTAGGTTTTACAACAAAAATAGAATGGTTACATGTAGCAACAACCCGTTAACACTTAGAACACTGATCCATCTTTTATCATGCACCCCATACTGATATGGTGTCAAGATGACACTCCATAATTATCTTCCACATGAAGATATGTGCCTTCCATTAATTAAATAACTCTATATGAGTAGTTAACTGAGTTGAACTGAATGTATCTGAGTTGAACTGAATGTAACTTGAGTTGAACTGAATGTAACTGAACATAACTGGATGTAATTGAGCAGAACTGAATGTAATTGAACAGAACTGAATGTAACTGAACATAACAGAATGTAACTGACCAGAACTGAATGTAACTGAACAAAATTGAATGTAATTGAACATAACTGAATGTAACTAAACAGAACTAGTGCATCTCTATCAGTGTTTATTTCCAATAACCATTTGCATAAATTAAGGAGTTGAACCCTTAATTAACTGAATTTGTTTACCATAACTGCAATTCAAATTCTCTCTCTATCTTTGTGCTTATATTAAATATCTCTGCGTGGTCCATGTGTGTTTTCATTAATTAATCATAACTTTATCATATCATACTCATAAGATCATTTCCAAACCTATGATCATATGTCTTGCCCCGGGTAATATAGTCACAAGCTAAAGTAAATCACTCTAGGGGTAGCTAATCCCTAAAGGAGACTTGTAGCACCTGTTGACCATGACTAGCCATACATCACATAGTATATATACTTTACATAGTAAAGTACACCACCTCACAACATGAGGATATTCGTAGGACTACACAAGCCTACTTTCCACCTCAATCATATGAGGATATTCATAGGACTACACAAGAATACTGTCCACCTCAATCATATGAGGATATTTGTAGGACTACAAAATCCTACTGCATCACCACCTCAATCATATGAGGATATACATAGGACTACACAAGCCTACTGCATCACCACCTCAATCATATGAGGATATTTGTAGGACTACACAAGTCTACTGCATCACCACCTCAATCATATGAGGATATTCGTTGGACTACACAAGCCTACTGTCCACCTCAATCATATGAGGATATTCGTAGGACTACACAAGCCTAGTGTACACATCAATCATATGAGTATATTCGTAGGAATACACAAGTCTATTGCATCACCACCTCAATCATATGAGGATATATGTAGGACGACACAAACCTACTACATCACCACCTCAATCATATGATGATATTTGTAGGACTACACAAGTCTACTACATCACCACCTAAATCATATGAGGATATTCGTAGGACTACACAAGCCTACTTTCCACCTCAATAATATGAGGGTATTCGTAGGACTACATAAGCCTACTATCTTGATATTACTCACAAGACTTTACAACATCACCACCTCAATCAGATGAGTATATTTGTAGGACTACACAAGTCTACTGTCTTGCTATTACTTACAATACTGGAGAATGACTCATGATGCTATAATCTCAACACCGGGTTAACACATTTTTGTGGTATGTAAATTCTTGTTGCACTTTAAATTAATATGTATTTAAGGTAAATATCATGCATTTTTTTATTATTTAAATTAATAAAATTTTGATGCTTATGTAACATTATTACATATATCTTGCAGGTATTCAAACAAAGGGAAAGTTTGCATGTCCAGTCTCTGGTCCTAGGATAAAATATTGTCGTTCAAGAAGTTTAGAAAATGAGGTGTTTGATGAGTACATGCACTTCCTCCCTAAGAACCATAGGTATCGAACTACCAAGAAAACAAAATTCAATGGTAAAGAAGAGAATGGAAAGAAACCACCGTAGAATGACACCTCACCTATGGAAGTTGGAATATAATAGACATCGTCATGGTTTGAAAATTGTATATGTAGCATATAAATATGTAATATTATGAATTTTATATTTTTATTGAATTTTCTCTGCCATGGGTGCATGAATTATTGTTAATGTGTGTTCGTTTATGTTTAATATTGAATATCGTGAAGACATGAATGGGCTTCCACGAGGAATGAAGAGTTATCCCATACAATTCAGTAGGTTTCCTTACAACGAGCACCTACAAATAGATCATTTGTTCAATATAATGCATATCGGGAATAATGTAACAGAAATGATATGACGAATCTTAGATGGAAGGACTGACAAAGAGAAAATTGGAAAATTTTTAGTGACATTGCAAAAGCCAATCATGCATTTCAAAGTGTAATTACTTACAATGTTAGAGAGGGGGGCCAAAATATTAGTCTTCCATGTTTATTGACAAAGAAACAAAGCAATGGTATAAAAGAGGTCATTCGTAAAATAAGGTTTTCGACGGCGTTTTCGTCGAACATACAAAATATCTTAACAAAAAAAGGTGATTTTGGTGGTGTTAAAACTCATGAGTAGCATACATTCATTAAGGTAATTATTTACGTATATAATCTCCATTTAGTACATATTTTTAGAAATTGTTGTCTTTTATTTGGAAATAAATAATGATTTTTTTTTTGTTCCAGTACGTTCTACCTCTATCTCTACCAGATAGCTTTGACGACAACATAAAACAAGTATATATGATCTTGGTAAATACATGAGGTAAGTAACAATTTATATGGATGAAAATCTTTGTTCACTTTGTTGCATAGCTTATTGACATATTGCATTTTATAGCTTGGAACTTTATTATATATGCCTCAATCTTGTTGATCACTACTATTTTCTTGGATCATTTGTAGGTGGATTTCATCTAAAAAAATCCATAAAGAATATATTAGGTATTGGAAGAGAGAAATTCCTCGTCTAATGTGTGAAATGCAAAAGTATTTATCTCCGGGATTTTTCAATGCATAAGAACACTATCTCATACACCAAGTTGAGGAGATTGAATTGTGTGGACTTGTACACACAAGATCAATGTGGATGGTGGAAAGGAATTTGAATTCATTGAAGGCTTTTGTTAGATAAAGAGCACGTCCTGAGGGTTATATTGTCCAGGGATATATGGTATATCAATCCATGGTGTACATTAGTCAATATTTTCCAAATTTAGCAAAAAATATCAATGTGCCTCACATTTGGCATGCCAACTCCATTAACAAATTTGAAGGGTAGGTCCTGTTGGGGAAAGGTAGAACAAGGAAAGTGAAAGGTAATTATATGGTGTATATTTAATTTATTATATAATTAATTTTTCAATTTCATATATATCTTACTCATGTAATTTTTATTATTCTTTCAGTATTTCAAGGTAAACTTAATTTCCTTTAATGATAACTAATTGAGAATTCTTAATTGTTATTTTTCCATATAGTTGGTCATGTGTGGGATGCAATACATTTATACATTGCAAACATTTTTTTTGGATGGAGGAATGGATAGAACGATGTATAGAATTCTATTGTACCTTATCATGGGAAGGGGTGAGTAAATTGATTAAAATAGTGCATCGTCATTGAGAAGAATATCCCGGTGAACTTACACAAAGAGAAATTGATTTAACATGTGGTTTAAAAGATAAACAATATTTACCCTGATCATTTTTTTACTTGTTTCCCATTATATAAATGTATTTCTTTGTTTATTTCTTCTTATATATTTATTACTGAGTCGGGCATGATGCAATTGATACACCACAAGGCTATGTGGTCCAATGGTCGTAAATTTTGCATCAAAAGGTTGAATGACAAGAAGAAAACATTCGATTGTGGGATAACTATTGTTTTTCAAGTCACTAATGTTTCCTCTAGAAGTGACAAGCATACATAAGTATATGAAAATAGGTACTATGGTCATTTGGAAGATATAATTGAGTGTGAATTTAATTCCTTTAAAATAGTTATGTTTGAGGTCAAATGGTAGAGGCTACGAATGAATGAACGTGATCCTGAAAGAATTGTTATTGAGCATGCCAATGGATTTACCATGGTTAATAGAAGGGCACTTGAACCGGGTACTGAGCCTTATGTTCTTCCAAGTCAATGTGAGTAGGTATTTTACTTAGAGGTTGTAGGTAAAGATGGTTGGTCACACATTGTTAGATATGATCCAAGAGGAAGATCGGTCAAGTAAAATCTAGAGGAAGAAGACAATGTCGAAGAAAAAGGTGATGCAGATTAGGAGCAATTAGTCACCAAAGATGTGTCATATGAAGAATTCGATCAAGAAGTTGATCATCCAAATGATGTAGCAAACGATTTAGTACTCAGTGATGATATTGATGATGAATATATAACCAAAAATGACATTGATGATCATGTTGATATGAACGATCCTTTCAATGATAGCGATTCTAGACCAGATGATGATACATATGTTGAGTCAGATGAAGAAGAATAAGATGATTATATTGATGATGAGTCATGATCATCGATGTTATAATCCTCAACATCATCAATGTTATAATCATCATCATCATCATCATCATCATCATGCTCATCCTCATTAGAATAATCGCAACCATCACCATCTCCATATTTATGATCATGAATGGTATCATAATCATCATCATCATCAATGGTATCATCATAATCATCGTCATCTCCATCCTCACCATCTTCCTCATTAGCATCATCATCATCATCATCATCGACATCATCAACACCATCATCATCGTCATCAACACCATCTTCATCATCATCATCATTGTCGGCATCACCATCTTCATCATCATCACTTGCATCATCAACACCATCATCATCGTCGTCATCACCATCTTCATCATCGTCATCATCGTCATCATCACCATCGTCATCATCGACATCATAATCAACCTCATCCTCGGCCTCATCATTGTCAATGTTATAATCATCATTGCCATCAATGTTATCATCATCACCATCATCAATGTTATCATCATCATCATCATGTTCATACTCATTAGAATAATCGCAATCATCATCGTCATGTTCATCCTCATTAGAATAATTGCAACCATCATCTTCTTCATCTTTATGATCATCTCATAATCATCATCACCATCAATGGAGATGGTTAAATTATATGTCCCAAACTATGGATAAGCTTTATAATTTAATTAGTTCACTTAATCTTGTCAACTGAGGTTACGTTTAGGTATATAAGACACTGGCACTATATATGCAAAGAAAAGCATCTTAATTTGTCTAAATGTATGATTGCTAAATAATTTATTATTTTATGTTTTATTCTTATTTAAAATTTAACTACATGATTAACTAAGTGATTTTTTATTTTAAACTAGTTTACTATCTTCTAAATGAAACTTCAATTATTAAAAAAAACTTTCTTGTTTATAAAGAAAATAAGCTAAGACAAACAAAAATAAATGAAACAAACTACATATATTAAGTGTATATGTATAAGTTTAGTATTTGTAATGGTTGAACTTAAAAAATATAAAATATTATGAATGCCTTATTTTAAATTGTATAAATAAATTATGAATATACTTTTATATAAAGAACTAAGAAATAGTAATTATTAAAACTAAAGAAATTTCTTAAATTGTATATTTATTAATTTCTAAATATCTATAATAGGTTGATATGTGATATAAAACTCACACATACTCTATAAAACACTATAACTCTGCAAAAGTTACCCTGCAACTTTGCGACAAGGATGGACACGATGCGTGATTGTTTTACCATTAATTGTTGGTATTGTTTCCGCATTATCAAGCACTTACGAAGATGGAATTTTGGTGTCATATGTTTCCATTAATCAATCAATCAATTGTGTTCAGTGGTAAAAATTCTGATAAATTAAGGGATTGGTACATTCCTTGTAAATTTGGAAGATTGATCACACGTTGAACTAATTGTTGGTTTTACAACTTAGACAGAACTTACCCACAACTTGTTGGTTTGACCACTTCGACAGCTTGTCGATTTTACTCGACTGTTTTACTTGGACTCACTTGCTTTGGTTTGGTTTTAATCAAAATTTCCAAATGAAATTTCTTAGTCTAAAAGACTTAAAAAATTACAAATGTTTTTCACCCATCAGTAATATGAAGTAAAAACGGACACAACAACAGTTCTACAGAATTACAAAACATATAACCAAACATTTAGGAGACTTGTGTCTACCACTCTGTGGTAAAACCTGGAACTTTTACTAGGTGAGAAATTTATGGATTCTTTGATTTTTCACTCAAATTGTAAATGTAAAAAACATTTACTCAAGTAACTCTGCAGAGAATGTGCGGCTAAATAAACATGCATTCAACCATAAACTATTTGATTTATATAACTTATGGGGACATAACAAAGAACTATATTGCCCTAAATGCAAACTTGAAATTTATAGAGATGTTTAACCTTTTATAGAGTGCTTCAGCTCTTGACATCTTCAAACACACAGAAGCTTGAGCTTCGACACAATTCTTTCTTCACTCTTTGTTATCCTCTGAGCTCTCTCTCGCTCTCTCTTCTTGTCTATTATTTCTCTATTATCTTAATTGATTTACAATCTTCTTCTTCTATTTATAGGAAAATTAGAATTTGCTTCTCTGTGAATCTACAGTCTTCACATGAATGGTTGTAATAACTATCAACCTACAAACTTAGCTTCATAAATTAATTTGACTAGTTTACATTGCCAAATCGTGGACTCTTCACTCTTGTTAGGCTGACTGACAGAGACTAAACTACTACAGAATCTGGCAGAGTCGGCTGAGCTCCGATATGGATCTGTAAGTAATTAATATTTCCAACACTCCCCCTTAATTATGTGCAAATGGGAATCTTTCAAACAAAATTTACAAAATGTTTCAAAGCTTAGACTTGCTTTGTGCATGACAGAGTTCACTGTGCAGAACTTGTCATTCCAAGATAAATACGCAGATACTGGAATGTATCCTTTGCCAATGGTTTTGTAAAGATGTCTGCAAGTTGATCTTCAGACCTGCAAAGTTCCAAACAAATTTCTTTATTGTTCACCAACTCTCTTATGAAATGAAACCTTATGTCGATGTGCTTGGTTCTCTTGTGAAACACATGATTCTTAGATAATGCTATCACTGAATTGTTGTCACAGAAGATGGTTGTTTGTTCTTGATGCTTCTGTGACAAGTCTTTTAACACTCTCCTAATCCAAACATCTTGACATGCAGCGCTTGTAGCTGCAACATACTCTGCTTCTGCTGAAGACATAATTACTATGGGCGGTTTCTTTGAATCCCATGAGACAACACCTGTGCCAAAATGAAATGTGTACCTAGATGTGCTATTTCTTTCATCTATGCTGCCTCCATTGTCACTATTAGTCTAGCCAATGAGTTTAAAATTTTCTGAGGTTGAATATATAATGCCAAGGCCATTTGTGCCACTTACATACTTCCGAATTGTTTTACCTGCTTGCCAATGTGAGTATTTTGGTGACTCCATGAATATTGAGATCAGACTTACTCCATACATCATAGCTGGTCTTGTCGTTGTTAAATACATAAGGCTACCAACAAGCCTTTTAAACAACGGAGGATCTATAGTTGATCCATCATCATCCTTGCTCAATTTTAAACCTGTTATTATGGGTGTTACAGTTGTCTTGCAATTATACATGTTAAATATTTTTAAAACCTCACTTGCATACTTTGATTGTGATATAAAAATACCACTTTCAGATTGGTGAACTTCAATACCCAGAAAAAACTTCTTAAGCCCCAAATCAGTCATTTCAAATTCACTTTCCATGACTGCTTTAAAATATTCTATGCCAAAGTCACCAGTAAATATTAAATCATCTACATACAAGAAGACAATGAACATCTTACCTTTCTCATCAACTTTGGTGTACAAATTCGGTTCACTTTCATTTTTGTGAAATCCATTTTCAGTTAGATAGGAATAAATCTGACTGTACCAAGCTCTAGGAGCTTGCTTCAAACCATAGAGTGCCTTTTTCAGTCTGTATACTTTATGCTCTTGACTTGGAACTTCATAGCATTGTGGTTGTTCTACATATACTTCCTCTTGTAGATAGCCATTCAAAAATGCCGACTTGACATCCATTTAATAAACAGACCATTGTTTTTGTGCAACAATGGCCAAGATTGTTTTGACTGTATCCATGCTTGCAACAGGTGCAAATGTTTCATTGAAGTCTATGCCGGGTTGCTGTGTGAACCCTATTGCTACCATTATTGCTTTGTGCTTTTGTACATTCCCATCAGCATCTTGCTTGGTCTTGTAAATCCATTTGACGTTGATTACACCTTTTTCTTTTGGTACATCAACCAACTCCCATGTTTGATTATTCTCAATGCATTCTATTTCTTCATCCATTGCTTGTGCCCATACTTCTTCTTCGACATCTTCTTCAAATGTTAGTGGATCATATATAGGAGAAAATAATGCAAAGAGAGAGAATGAATTTGGTGTACCAAATTCATATATCTCACGCAGACTTCTTGTCTTCTTTTGGTGTACCAACTTTATATATTTCACGCAGACTTCTTGTCTTCATTGGTTCTTGGAGTCTATTGTCCTCTTGGTGTGCTTGTCAATGTATCATGAGCTGCAAATTTGTGTCGATGTTCCTTGTGCTAAACCATGTCGTGGTGTCATGGGAGCTGATGGTGCTGCAACAGATTGACTTACATGTGGTGTTTGAACCACTTCCTCCGCCATGTCATCATTGTCTACATTCGACACAATTTTGACATTTATGTCGACAGTTCCATTTCATGATTCATTCTCGACAAATTGAACATCTCGACTGATTATCACTTTCCTTGTGACAGGATCATACAACTTGTATGCTTTTGTGTCTTCAGAATATCCGACAAAAATACATTTATGTGCCTTGTTGTCTAGCTTCTTTCTTAGCTCATCTGGAACATGAGCATATGCAACACAACCAAAAAATTTTAAATGAGAAACACTGTGATTCATACATGTCCATGCTTCTTGAGGAACTTTTTTCTTCACACTCTTTGTCGGACACCGGTTCATAATGTATACAACAGTTGCGACTACTTCACCCCAATATTCATTTGGAAAATGCTTGGCTGCCAACATGTTGTGCACCATCTCCATGATGGTTATGTTCTTTCTTTCGGCAACACCATTCTGCTGAGGTGTATACCGTGCAGTGAATTTATTTTGTATGCCATGGGTCTTGCAAAATTTTAGAAATTCATTTGAAACATATTCACCTCCTCTGTCGATCCTTAAGGTTTTGATGCAGTGTCCACTCTGGTTCTCCACGAGTGCCTTGCCCTGCTGAAAATAACTAAATGCATCAGATTTATGTTTTAGAAAATATAACCATGTTTTTCTTGAGTAGTCATTAATAAAAGTTAGAAAATAATTGCAGCCACCAATGGATGATGTTTGCATTGGACCACAAATATCAGAGTGCATAATTTCAAGTGGTGTGCATGCTCTATAATACTTTCCGATTGGAAAAGTATCTCTATGCTGCTTGCAAAAAATGCAGCCTTCACAAACCCTTCATTAGAGAAAATTCGAGGTCTAAAATGGGCTTCCTAAGGAAAATAATAAAATAATAGTTAAAATAATAAAATAATATTTATTAATTTTGGAGGAAGAATGAAAAAACTATTTTTTTGTTTGTATTTTCGACATAACGCCCTGTGTTTTTACTCTCCCGTTCGAAATTTGAGTAAAAACACAAGGAGATATGTCGAAAATACAAACAAAAAAGTAGTTTTTTTTTATGACAAATATGTCAATTCAACCATTATGGTTGACTCATTTTATTGGAATTCTATTGGTTCTTGAATTCCAACTCATAAGAATTTATTATTGGCGCGTTTTCTTATAAGGCCCATTTTAGACCCGTCGATCAATGGCAATCCTTTCACCATATTCTTTGTGTGCAGTAGCTTCAGCCCACCAAAATTCAGATGGCCAAATTAGAAATGCCACAACCAGGATTTATCTTGAACTTCTGTTTGAAATGCAGCTTGGAAATCAATGCTGTCATTTTCTTTCTTGTTGAGGTACTCGATTGCTTCTTTACTTTCTGCCTTGAACGCACCTCCTGTATTTGTCTTTCTTTTCATGTCGGGAACTATCCTCAATGGAAACAAGTGATTGCTTATCATTGGCATTTTTTCTATCAGCTAGTTGCTTTGACGCTTGTCTTTAATCACACAGTGATGATATTCTATGTAGACTCTGTAGCCTTTTTGTATCAGCTGCCCAATGCTCAACAAATTATGTTTCAGGCCTTCGACATGATAGACATCAGGGATATACTTACTCACCCCTTGTTTGGTTAGAATACCAACAGTACCTTTTCCCAAAACACTGACTTGGACATTGTTTCCAAGTAACATCATTTTGAACTGAATTATCTAGACTGGAAAACACATTTAAATTACCAGTCATATGATTGCTGCAACCTAAATCTAAGTACCATATGTCATGTGGACTTTCTTGGACAACATTGCATTCAATTGGAGATGCATATGCCATTAACATTGCACTTGTCGGAGTGTTGGTGTTGGTCGACTGATTTGGGATTTTCCTTCCTTGGTCATATTGTTTCTTCCTGCATTCATATGCATAATGACCAAATTTCTTACAATAATGACATTGGATTTTTTATTTATCAAACCTCTGGCCACTTTGCTGACTTGGGTTCTATTTCTCTCCTCTACCAGCAACATTTGCAAAACTTCTGCTGCGTCCTCCTCTGGAAGAACTTCTTCCTCTTCCTCTAGAGTTGTTTCTCCCCCTGCCTCTACCATGGCTTATGGATGACTTTGCTGTGAATGCACCTTCCAATGATGTTTGTGTTATGCTAAGTCTTTGTTCATGATTGATGAATGAAGCTTGCAACTCATCAATGGTAAAAACAACATGTTTGTGTGTTTTTCCAAGGTCACAACCAAGGATTCAAATCTTGGGGGAATACTTCTCAGAGTTTATCAATATAGTCAGACTTATGGACCCGACTCTTTTACCTCTACAAGCTTTTTACTTGTCGGGTTTTACTTCAACCACTTGTTGGCTTTGACAAATTTTTGGTAACCAACAACTTGTCGGTTTTACAACTTAGACAGAACTTACTCGACAACTTGTCGGTTTGACCACTTCGACAACTTGTCGATTTTACTCAACCATTTTACTTGGACTCACTTGCTCTAGTTTGGTTTTAGTCAAAATTTACAAATGATATTTCTTTGTCTAAAAGACTTAAGAACTTACAAATGTTTTTCGCCCACTAGTAATATGAAGTAAAAACTGACACAACAATAGTTCTACAGAATTACAAAAACATATAACCAAACATTTAGGAGACTTGTGTTGACCACTCTCTTGTAAAACCTGGAACTTTTACTGGGTGAGAAATTTATGGATTATTTGATCTTTCACTCAAACCGTAAATGTAAACAACATTTACTCAAGTAACTCTGGAGATAATGTGCCGCTAAATAAACATGCATTCAACCATAAACTATTTAATTTATACAAGCTTCGGATCTTGACATATTCAAACACACAAAAGCTTGAGCTTCGACACAATTCTTTCTTCACTCTCTGCTATCCTTTGAGCTCTCTCTTCCTCTTTGTGCTTGTATATTGTGTCTCTATTGTATAGCTTGATTTACAATCTTCTTCTTCTATTCATAGGAAAACTAGAATTTGCTTCTCCGTGAATCTAGAGTCTTCACATTAATGGTTGTAATAACTATCTACCTACAAACTTAGCTTCAGAAATTAATTCGATTGGTTTACATTGCCGAATCGTGGACTCTTCACTCTTGTCAGGCTGATTGACAGAGATTGAACTACTATGAACTCGAGTCCACTGAGCTCCGATACGGATCTACAAGTAATTAATATTTCCAACAAAAAATAGCGCTTATATTATTAATGAAATCATACTCAGATCAAATTTTCCATTCAGGTAGAGCTGAGCGGTGAGGTATTAAAATCCTCTATGCATGGCACTATATTGATTCCAACACATTGGCCAAAAATATGCTTATATTATCAATCAAAGCATAATCATATCGAATCCGCCATTCATGTAGGTCCTAGAGGTATTAAGGTATTAAAATACTCTGTGCAGGACACTATATTGATCCCGAATTTAAGCGTGTGTTAGTGAATATATGTGTGTCCAGGGGGCTCTAAAACAGTTCAAGTTTTGTACAAAAAAATGTATAGTAATCTTTGCATGGTTATGACTTTCTTTGGATTATCATGTGATTGTACGTTGAGGCAATCGACAGGCTGGCAGCAAAGTCAAGAATTATGCCAAGATATTTATGATGAAAGTTTTTAATACATACAATGGAAGATACAGATTACAAAATATAAGTTGACAAAAACAAACAATATAACGAATATGATATTTATTTATAGAGACTTTAACATATGCGTGTTGATGTTACTATATATGGATACAATGATATGAAGCTTTATAAAGGATAGAATAATCTTATAACTTTTCGCGTCATTAAGCTTACTGCAAAAGTCATTGCTGGAAGACTGAAACCCTTCTTGGATAAGGGCATTTCTTCGGAACAATTTGGGTTTCTTAAAGACTGCCAAATCTTTGAGCCCATTGGTATTGTTCAAGAGGTTCTACATTCAGTCAAAACTAAGAACCTCTGTTCCTTCGTTCTTAAATTGGATCTGTCAAAGGCCTTTGACCGAGTTGATTGGACGTATGTCAAATTGATCTTGATTCAAATTGGTATCCCCCTTCTTACTGTTAACTGGATTATGGGTTGTCTTACTTCTGTTAACTTTGCGATCTTGATCAACGGGACTCCCTCTTCTTTTTTTATTGCCTCTTGTGGAATTCGGCAAGGATGTCCTTTATCCCCCCTTCTCTTCATTCTTGTTATAGAAGGTCTTAGCCTTCTCATCCGGGATGCCAAATCCAATGGTCTCATTAGGGGCATTAAGATCTCGCCCTCCCTCACTCTTACTCATGTCCTCTTTGTGGATGATGTGATTTTGATGGGCTCAGGTTCACTTTTAGACTGGTCAACTTTTGAAGTCATCCTTGAGACCTTTTGCAAAGCCTTGGGTATGAGGATAAATTTTGAGAAATCATGCTTTCTCTTCCACAATTTGGATTCTGATAGCTTTAAGGTCTTCACTGAAGCTCTGCCTTACAGATTGCTGCCTCTTCATTTTGGGTTCAATTATCTCAGCTTTCACCTGAAACCTCTTGGGTATAGAGTTCATGACTGGCTGTGGCTTCTTCAAAAATTGGAAAAAAGGATTAGTCATTGGACCTATCAGTATCTCTCCTTAGGGGGCAGATTAGTCCTCGTTCAAGCTATTCTGTCTAGTATTCTTGTATATTGGATGGGACTCACCCCAATCCCTGCTGCCATTTTACAGAATCTTAGAAGAACTATATTTAAGTTCCTTTGGGGCTCTTCTATCAATAAAAGAAGATTTCATCTGGTTTGTTGGAAAGATCTCTCTTGGCCCAAGAAATTGGGTGGATGGGGTATAAAAAACCTCCATTGGTTTAATCTCTCCTTGTGTCTCAAAAAATTTTGGAGGGTTCTTCACTCTGAAGGTCTGTGGTTTCAATTTCTCCAGCACAAATATCTTAATGGCAGTTCGGTGGTTGATTGGCTCAGAAGGAAAAGTTTTCATTATCGCTGTGCCTCTATCATCTGGAGGGGCTTTATTCAGGCCAATCCGTGGATGGGTCTATATTTGGCCTGGCAGGTTGGTGACGGTGCTAATGTGCTCCTTGGTATCGACCCGATTGTTGGTTTACACTCTACCTTCACTTTTCCTGAGGACTTGAGAACTTATCTTGAATATTTGAATATTTTTACTCTCGCTCAGGCCCGTAATACTCTACAGCATCCTCAGAGTTATTGGCTATCTGCTGAGGACTTGGATCTCGAGGGCTCTTATAAGATTCTATGGAATAATTATTTTGTTGGTTTATCTGGCTCTGGCATTCGGCTCCACGATCAAGAAGATGATCTTGTTTGGTTTTATAAAAGCAATTCTGGTACTGTTACTCCCAGGGATGCATATGACAGCATTGTATGTTCTTACCTGCACCCATCTCCTAATAGGTTCGACTCTCTTCTTTGGACCTCAGATTTACCAGCAAAAATATCTTGTTTTATATGGCTCTCTCTTCGGAATAAGGTCCTCACTTGGGAGAACCTATAGAAAAAAGGTTTACAGGGCCCGGGTATATGTGTCCTTTGCTTTTCAGAAGACGAGACTGTTGAGCATCTATTCATAAACTGCAAGATTTGGAGACTTGTCTCTGAAAATGTCTGTAATATTTTAAATCTTGCTGGTTTCTCTCATAATGTGTCTCTTGAAGATATGATTATGGGTTGGACAGAGAAACTGCCCAGGAACTCGAGCTATTCTTCGCTCCCCTTTCACATGATTTGGATCTTTTGGAAGGCTCGAAATCGGGCCATCTTTGATGGTATTAAAAGGAATGTACACATTATGATCCATCTTTCTATTTCTACTGTCCAAGCTGCCCCTGTACTGCCAGCTCCTAATGGGAAAAAAAATAAGAAGAGAAGGAACAAGGGGCACCCCCCCTGCATGGTTTTTCCCTGTGGTTTTATGGATGGAGCTTCTAATAGATCAATTGTTGGAGCAGGTTTTTGCATATATTTAAATGAATCACACTGCCTGGAGTTCTCGCTGGGGGTCGGATATGGCTCTAACACCAAAGCTGAATTGCTCAGCTTATGGGCAATTTTATACACATCCCAAATGATGGGGATCCCTCTCGCTCATGTTTTCGGTGATTCTCTTGTAATCATCAACTGGGAATTGGGACTGACTTCCCTCTCCCCACCTGAGCTCCTTCATTGGTGTCGGGAGACTAAAATAATCATTGCCAGCTACAAGGATTTGTCTTTCTCCCACATCTATCGAGAGCAAAATCAGACTGTTGACCGCCTCTCCAAAATTGCACTCTCATTTTCTCAGGGTCATGGTAGTTTTCAGGAATATATTGAGAACCATTTGGTTTCTCAAGACTCCTTTCAGCTTTTCTGAGCTTGGATATAGGGAGGGTTTTTTCCTCCCTCTTATTGATTCATTTGTTAGAGCGCTCTTTCTTGGATTGATGTTTCAGCACTCTTTGACACTCGTTAGATGTGGATGCAAGGACAAACCTCTTTCTATGATGAGACAGTCTTCTGATGGGACCTTTTTCTTTGCTGTTAAGCCTTTCCCCCTGGTAGTTCCCTCAAGCAGTTTATGGTTCGCTACCCGCTTCAAGTGGTGTATGTAAAGATGACCTTTGATTCTTTTTTTGAGAATATCAAGGACAGGCTTTTTTCTTTCTGAAAAAAAAACTTTTCGCATCATTAAACAATAAACACGAGTATAAAATATTTTGAACACAAACACCTCCATAGGGAAGCGGAATTATATTTGGACTATATCATTTACATAATGGTTATATATGGGCTATAGTGAAGAATAGTTTTGGTATTTAAAATCAACTTATAAACATGATCGTGTTTGAGGTGATTCAGAGACGTTGTATGATCGTTTTATAAGTAATTTGGTAAGCAGTATCTACTGGAAATGAAATTACGAGTTGTTGGATAAACAAACTAGTGTTATATTTGGATTAAAATAAAACAATATCAAACAATATAAATATTTGTGAACACAACTAGATTGTAAACCTAAGAATGACTTTCCATAAGCTTTTAAAGATAGCCTAATAATGTGCCAAACCAATCAACTTATTGGTCACAGGTTTTAGAAATAAGCTAAACTTGTACATATAAATATTAGATAACAAAATGCTTAATAGAAATGGTAACATAGTTTCTTTAATTATATATTCTGTAGTCCCCTTATTCCAATAGTCTGCTGCCTATATATACAAGAAAATAGCATCTAATCTTTTAATGACATACATAACAGTTGTTTCTATATTAATTACATAACTCGTGTTTTATACATATCACCTTATATCAAAACAATGCATTAAATGACATACAAGTTTAGCTTATTTCTAAAACCTGATATAAGCTCAGTTCATTGCAACTTCAACAGCAAGATTCTTGGAAGTTGTTTAATCAAGATTAAATTCTTACAACCTCTCATAATGAGATACCCATGTCACGAGTAACAATCCCACTAGTTTCTAGTAGCATATCTCCCACCTCATCTTCCTTTAAAACCTATCTTAAACCTTGCACAAATACTTCATAAAAAGACAACATTAACCTTTAAATACTAACTTTTATCATTTAAATAAGAATTATCTATTAGGACTCACACATAACATTAGTAAAAGTTATGATAAAATGATGGAATAGTTGGAGGTAGGAAAATAGGGAAATATGTACATATGTAGTGTAAAAACGACTAAATAATATGTCAATTTCGAGGCTTGTCATCTCGCCCATAACAATTCAATTGTATTTCCTCATACAATTCATCTTCTGGTTCTCCAAGATGCACTGAAGTCCAATTGTAAGCTGGATACCCATAATCATCCTCAATGTTAGCACTCAGAATGTACCCAGGTTGTGAAAGGTAGATCCTGAGGTAACAACAAAAACCACTTTAGACCGTATTTATGACCTAATACAGTCATAGAGGGATCTCTCACTATTTACGAAGTTTTTATACTCAAGATATTCAATCAAAGACAATCAGAAGGTCATATTTATGATGGGACAAATAGGGCAGGTTTGTTTTAAAAGACTTGGTAGGACAGACATGGAGGAGACCATTGGGCAATGGAGTCAACAATCAGATCTGAAATAGGTTGCAGGAGGTAGGGTTTTGAAGGTTTATGAACAGAGGCAAGGTAGGAACCATTTCCTCATTCTTGAGGTATTAGCAGGTTGATTAGTAGACAAAGGGAGACATCCCATCAAATAGAGCACCTAACTAGGGTGAATTCTGCAAGACTTTAGAAGAAAATATTTTGAAAATGCTTGACCAATGGACCTAGAGCATGCAGGATGAATTCTAGCCCATAAACACTAATGCTCAAGCATGAAAGAAAATACAAAATGGAGTGGGTAATAGGATAAACAGTCACATAAAGAAATTACTTACTGAAGAAAAAGACGGCACAAGAATCTTTGCCATGAAAAAGGTTTTACATTCCTCCTCTGCAAATTTCATTCATCTATTGAAAACTTGAATCCATTACAATGTAGAGCCTCTCCGCTCTTGAAAATCCCATCATAAAACTATCAATTACATTTTAATTTATAGAAGAATAACCTCTACCTAACCTTGAATTCGAAACCTAACTGAACTCTAAAAATAGAAACAGTTACAACAAAGTTTCTCCTGCATATCTCTAATGGTGACAGCTGTGTGAAATATGGAAGAGTTTTTTGTAATTCTCCATGTGCCCGACAAAAACCATGTCTTCTTTTCTCCAAAATCATCTCAAATGCCTCAGAATTTGCCTCTCTCAGTTTTGTAAAATTAAATTTCATTTGTCTAAAACAATTCTTTGAATCTGATGACTAGAACAGTCATTTTGAAATTTGAACATTTTCCCTCTGAAGATGACTTCGATTCTCCCAATCCTTAGCACCTTCACGAATGTTCTCACTATATATATTTCTCCAACATTTCTGGGCTGATGTTCTTTTTGGGCTTCCCTTCTGCATTGTTGAGTGGTGGCTTCCCTTTTCTTGCTCTATTAAGATCAATTTCCAACTCCTTAATCAAACTCTTTATCTTCACCATTTTCCCTTCAAGTTTTTTTTTCCATTTGAACACCATGAGACTTTAAGACAGCTTGCTGATTGTTACACAAAATCACTACCTCCTTATTTGCACGTAATCTTTGCGTCATGAACTCAAGTGCAAAAATTCTAGGAGTTAGAAAAACAGGTAACTTGTACGGTTCCCCAGTGAAACCATACACCATGAAAACAGTAAAATCTTTGTATAAGAACCAGTCTCCTATTCTGTCCTCTGAAGATGACTACAGCATGAGTTTCATTTCTTCTAGTACCCTTGGTAACACTTCATCAAATAGCAACTTGTACATCTTGGACATAATGGAATTTACAAACTCAAACATATTGATTTGTTTTGGAAGATCTGGAGAGAAAATAGTGGATAGGAATTGTAATTCTGATACATTTGAACACAACAATATGTTCAATAGGTATGGCTGATATTTGAAAAACCTGACCTTTGGAAACTCAACTAACTGGAGATGGATGACTTCCTCTAAATACTCATCCAAACTGAAATAATGGACTAAATGGGACTCATGACTAATTGAACTCATTCTCAGTAAAAAACCTAGGACAACTTCACTGATATGAATGTCATCATCTAAACCTAAAATTTGACAGACCAAAGACATAACCAATTGCACTTCGCCTTTAAAAATGTGAACTTTATACGGTAGAAAAATACCCTCTAATGACTGACCTTCATTAAGGATATTGGACAGAAACCCACATCTAATTTCGGTTTTACAACTTTTGTACATTTTGGGTAAGACAAACTCATTCACAGGCTCACAATTGTCAGGGAAACTATCAGGTAAATTAAGTATTCCATGAATGGATTTTGCATCAATATTACAAAGTATTTTAGATGTGGTATGACTCATGATGACTCTTTCAGAAGGTGAATAACTGCTTGCGCACCATTGAACAAACTCTGGAAATGGTAAAGTCTGTTCAATGGCGAAATGATACGAAAAAGACTTGCAGAAACTCAAAACGTCGTTCCCCTACAAATTACACTATGACTATGACTGTAGATATGTGAGGTTGGCTTCAGAAATATGGCGGGCTATGTCCTTCGCTCGTCCGTAGCATGCAAATAAAAATGATTTTTTTAAACCAAGTCAACTTTACCTTTATATAATGGTCTATTTCGGAGCCTCGACTAAGCAGTTTTTCCTTAACTGCTTTTCTCCGCGGAATTTACTTCGAGTCGCCATGTGTAACGTGGTTTACATTCCGCTACCACCGTTCTGTCACTTAACCATCTTGCAACTTTATACTCTGGAACCGATAATAACCATCGATGTGTTTTTCACCCTTTTCCTTAAACCGTTGGATTGAGATTGATGTACACATTCCGCTAGCCCTTTTTATTTTTTTAAACATGCATCTTTACTCAGCGGAGTATTTCTCAACCGTAGATTTCATCCGCTTTATTCCATCACCATTGATCTTCAAGCTTTGTTAACCATATTCACTTCTCCTTATCTCCTACACATATTTATCTAGCGGATCTGTTTTAACCCGTAGATCTTCACCTTAATCATTCTATACCATCAGATTACGTTCCAAATCGACCATTATGCGCTATTTGATAATAGAATCAAACTATTAAACTTAGGCAAGTTCATGTATCCTTTTATTACTTCTCCATCATATTCTTCCTCAACTGTTCGAATTAGAGGTGCTAGCAATTGGTTGCAACTAGGGATGATATCCTCCTTGTGAGGTATCAAAGAACCCCGTAGACTAGGTGTCAAATCCATTGGGGTTCTCTTAATTTTTCTTTGAAATCCTCAACCTGTTTTGAACTGAACCATCAATTGAAACCATTTTGCAAACAAATCCCACTCTGTCAACCTATAACCTGTTATTGAATTGCACTTGAAACTGAAACCAAACTGAAAACTATTGAAAGAAATGCTCGCCATGTCGAGCTTATTCATGCTTACCTATCCTACTTAATTAAGCACAAATGCCCAATCAAGAAAAATCCGACTTCCAATGAAGCCAATCAAGCAATTTATCCAATAATTCCATTTCTTCCTCATGCTTGATTTAAATTAGAACATAAGAACAAAATAGCAATAGGTTATGATGAAAAATTTGTCCTTTGCTACAAACATATAACCAACTACTCCATCTGAAAAATTTATCCATGTACTCTGCTATTGGATCATAAAAAACATGACAAATTTCAAAATACTCAATCACTTGTTTGTCATGACAAGGCTGTCCAAAAAGTAACTCTTCTTGCATACTGTCAAACCGATCTTTAAAAGAGATTTGAAAGAAATTCTCATGATTGTTTTTAAATGATATATCAGCAACTTCATTTAATATTTCTAAATTTACAAATCCATTCTTCTCAAGCACTTCAAGAGGAATATCATTTTGTTCTTCAACAAGATTAAGCAGAAAGATGTCTTCTTGACAAAACGTTTCTGAATTGGAAAGATTTAAAGAAACATTCCATTGGGAGTCCTCATCTCCTTCTTTGTGATCCCTTTGTTTATTGCACATTGTTGGTTCTTTCACATATTGAGATTGATGGCATGATTGCTCTTCCTTTTCATTACATATAAGTAGACTAAAATTTTCTTTAAAACCATCACTCACATAATTTTTAACAAGTTGACCACAATCTTCAAAAAAACCATCAAGAGTAGAACCCTCTTCTTTCACATTACTAAGCTGATCATCTTCATGCTCATATATTTTTTCCAATTCTAATCCAAGGTCTGATTTCTCTTTAATTGCATTTTCAGAAAATAAATATGTGGAGGGACTGTAAGACTGAAAATTTCCAAAATCAGAATTCTTTATATAATCACCCACAGAAGCATTAGAACTTAGAGGAAATTGCTGCTGCAAAAAGGAATTTTCTGATTGGGAATAAGTAGCCTCATCTTGAAACAAAACTTCATAAGTTGAATAATATGAAGAAGGGTTTGATTGACCATCCCAAATTCCTTCTTAGTCACACAAAGATTGATAAGACTGCTGCAAATTATCATCAACTTCAGGAAAAGAAATGTAGTCGGTTGAATCAGAGTTTTGGCTCATGTCTCTTTTAGTCGAGGAAGAAATTATTAATTGCCGATAGTTCTCTTGAGTGTGAAGACAGTTAGTTTGTATTCCTTTTTTCTGAAATGGGTTCTCATATAAAATTTCTAAAATCTCTTCATCCATTAACTCATCATCACTATACATGTTTTCCAAATCTCCAATGAAACCTTTAACATGTGTATAGCAATCTTGAACCAACAACAAGGAGGGGTATTGGTTTTTGTAATGTTCATGAAATACTGTATGAAAATCAGTAAGGGAAAACAAACTTTTTGATGGTAACCCTTCATACCATGACCTTGCATCTTCTTCTAAAGTAGCCATGAACATTTTCATTAAAGAATCCTCATGCAATTTAACTCCCAGCTTATGTATATGCATATGAAATCTAACCAAATGAAGGGCAGCATCATCATTCTTTTGATTTTTAAACTTTGGAATACATGTTTGCAATCTACTTTAGGAATTCGATTTGGAAAGCCAGAAATGTGAGTACGATTCATAGGAGCATACCTTGTAGACAAAGAACTCATCTCGATGAATGAATAAACTAAATCAACTCTTCGAACTTTGCAATCTTTTAATAGTGGAGCCGCCATAGGAATTCTGAAAACTGGATTCTTCGAAGATGGAGTCGCCAGGTGAAAGATGCACAACCTTGATGATTTCTGACTGTTCTTCACCATCAACAATCAAATCTGAAACTATGTTTTTCATACCCAGGGAAGATTTGAACCTTCATTCCTCGGCAATGGCGCCAATTTGCTAGCACTCAGAATGTACCCAGGTTGTGAAAGGTAGATCCTGAGGTAACAACAAAAACCACTTTAGATCGTATTTCTGACCTAATATAGTCAGAGAGGGATCTCTCACTATTTACAAAGTTTTTATACTCAAGATATTCAATCAAAGACAATTAGAAGGTCATATTTTTGATGGGACAAATAGGACAGGTTTGTTTTAAAAGACTTGGTAGGACAGACATGGAGGAGACCATTGGGCAATGGAGTCAACAATCAGATCTAAAATAGGTTGCAGGAGGTAGGGTTTTGAAGGTTTATGAACAGAGGCAAGGTAGGCACCATTTCCTTAGTCTTGAGGTATTACCAGGTTGATTAGTAGACAAAGGGAGACATCCCATCAAACAGAGCACCTAACTAGGGTGAATTCTGCAAGACTTTAGAAGAAAATATTTTGAAAATGCTTGAACAATGGACCTAGAGCATGCAGGATGAATTCTATCCCATAAACACTAATGCTCAAGCATGAAAGAAAATACAAAATGGAGTGCGAAACAGGATAAACAGTCACATAAATAAATTAATTACTAAAGAAAAAGATGGCAGAAGAATCTCTTCCATGAAAAAGCTTTTACATTCCTCCTCTACAAATTTCATTCATCTACTGAAAACTTGAAGCCATTACAATGTAGATCCTCTCCGCTCTTGAAAATCCCATCCTAAAACTATCAATTACATTTTAATTTATAGAAGAATAGCCTCTACCTAACCTTGAATTCGAAACCTAACTGGACTCTAAAAATAGAAACAGTTACAACAAAGTTTCTCCTGCATATCTCTAATGGTGACAGCTGTGTGAAATTTGGGAGAGTTTTTTGTAATTGGCCATGTGACCGACAAAACCCATGTCTTCTTTTGTCCAAAATCATCTCAAACTCCTTGGAATCTACCTCTCTTTGTTTTGTAAAATTAAATTTCATTTGTCTGAAACAATTCTTTGAATCTGATGACTAGAACAGTCATTTTGAAATATGAACATTTTCCCTCTGAAGATGACTTTGATTCTCCCAATCCTTAGCACCTTCACGAATGTTCTCACTATATATATTTCTCCAACACTTCTGGGCTGATGTTCTTTTTTGGCTTCCCTTCTGCATTGTTGAGTGGTGGCTTCCCTTTTCTTTCTCTATTAAGATCAATTTCCAGCTCCTTAATCAGAATCTTTATCTCCGCCATTTTCCCTTCAAGTTTTTTTTCCATTTGAACACCATGATACTTTGAGATAGCTTGCTGATTGTTACAAAAAATCGCTATCTCCTTATTTGCACATAATCTTTGCCTCATGAACTCAAGTGCAAAAATTCTAGGAGTTCGAAAAACAGGTAACTTGTACGGTTCCCCAGTGAAACCATACACCCTCAAAACAGTAAAATCTTTGTATAAAAACCAGTCTCCTATTTTGTCCTCTAAAGATGACTGCAGCATGAGTTTCATTTCTTCTAGTACCCTTGGTAACACTTCATCAAATAGCAACTTGTACATCTTGGACATAATGGAATTTACAAACTCGAACATATTGATTTGTTTTGGAAGATCTGGAGAGAAAATAGTGGACATGATTTGTAATTCTGATACATTTGAACACAACAATATGCTCAACAGGTGTGACTAATATTTGAAAAACCTGACCTTTGGAAACTTGACTAACTGGAGATGGATGACTTCCGTTAAATACTCATCCAAACTGAAATAATGGACTAAATGGGACTCAGGACTAATTGAACTCATTCTCAGTAAAAAACCTAAGAGAACTTCAATGATATGAATGTCATCATGTAAACCTAAAATGTGATAGACCAAAGACATAACCAATTGCACTTCTTCTTTGAAAATGTGAACTTTATACGACAGAAAAAGACCCTCTAATGACTGACCTTCATTAAGGATATTGGACAAAAACCCACATCTAATTTTGGTTTTACAACTTTTGAACATTTTGGCTAAGACAGACTCATTCACAGACTCACAATTGCCAGGGAAACTATCAGGTAAATTAAGTATTCCGTGAATGGATTTTGCATCAATCTTACAAATTATTTTAGGTGTGGTATGACTCATGATGACCCTTTCAGAAGGTGAATAACTGCTTGCACACCATTCAACAAACTCTGGAAATGGTAAAGTCTGTTCAATGGCGAAATAATATGAAATAGACTTGCAGAAACTCAAAACGTCATTTCCCTGCAAATTACACTGTGATTGTGACTGTAGATATGTAAGGTTGACTTCAAAAAGATGGCGGGCTGTCTCCTTCGCTCGTCCGCAGCATGCAAATAAAAATGATTTTTTTTAAACCAAGTCAACTTTACCTTTATATAACGGTCTATTCCAGAGCCTCCACTAAGCAGTTTTTCCTTAACTGCTTTTCTCCGTGGAATTTACTTCGAGTTTCCACGTGTAACATGGTTTACATTTAGCTACCACCTTTCCGTTTTAACCATCTTGCAACTTTATCCTTCGGAACTGATAATAACCATCGATGAGTTTTCACCCTTTTTCTTAAACCGTTGGATTGAGATTGATGTACACATTCCACTAGCCCTTTTTATTTTTTTAAATGTGCATCTTTACTTAGCGGAGTATTTCTCAACCGTAGATTTCATCCACTTTATTCCATCACCGTTGATCTTCAATCTTTGTTAACCATATTCGCTTCTCCTTATCGTTTGCACATCTTTATCTAGCAGATATGTTTTAACCCGTAGATCTTCACCTTAACCATTCTATACCATCGGATTACATTCCAAATTGACCATTATGCGCCATTTGATAATAGAATCAAACTATTAAACTTAGCCAAGTTCATGTATCCTTTTATTACTCCTCCATCATATTATTCCTCAGCTATTCAAAATAGAGGTGCTAACACTCAACATGATATCCTAGATTTCTGTCAATTTATCTGCATTGGAAAAACTCCTCTTGAGAAGTCCAATTGTAATATAGATACCCATAATCATCCTCAACATGATATCCTAGATTCTTGTCAATTTCTCTGCATTGGAAAACTTCCTCTTGATTATTCCATTGAAATGTTGCCCTATACCTCCCAGAAGAACACCACAACAAAGTATATTGGAATTTAACCCTATCCATTGATTCCCATGCATGTTTATTGAATTTATGTATAGATCCACACGTGCCAATTTCATCTGAAGATGAGGACAACCTGTTGGATTCTGATTTCATAATGGATTTGGAAGATGAGCCCAAATATTTCTCGACACAAATAATGCGGGAATGGAGTATGTCCCAACAATGTTTGTATAGATTTGAATAGCCTCTTGACAATTCATGCTAATATGCATAGGTTCCCTAGGATCCTGCAAAATTTCATGGTTATATGCTATTATCACAGAAGAAAAAGGGTATTATTTTCGAACAAATAGGTCTAAATTGAATTCATCCTTAGTGAGAGTCTCCAATTCGTTGTTATACTGAATCAACCCATAAATAAAATATGCTAATGCTCTTAAATAGACATCATCGATATATGGATTAGGATTCCATCTCAATGCGTTAGGTAACAAGAAATTATGAAGATATAGTTCTACTAGCAAGTTTTGTTCATGTACTGTGCACTCACAGAAAACATTAAGGAATTCTTGAGTAGAGATAATATATGTTTTTCTTGAGGCCAGCTGTGTGAGTTGAAATATGACCCATCTATCCAATAATTGCATTGAATGAATTTGAGGAGGCATTAGACAAGATGAAGCCTCCAATCCCAATGAACATGCACCCTGTAAGTTTTCTTTAGTTTCTTCTAATTTTTCCTTGTAGCTCTGAATTTGGTCCTTCCATCTATTCACTTGTTGAAAATATACTGAAAACAATGTTTTTTTAACCGATTCATGACTTGTTCTCAGCTCTCTATATCAGCAATCTCTATATTTAATAGTTCATCACTACTACTCCAACCAGGTGAATCCATTTGTACTTGCATAAAATCATGTCCATCATCTAATATTGAATTTACAATCTGTTCAACCTATAAGAGTATGCTGATAGAATCTATTTTCTTCTTTTTCAATGCTCGGTTTTAACTTTCAAATGTTTATTTTTATCTTTGAGATTCTTATTTTCTTCTACCAATTTATAATACTTGTTCCTTCGTGTCTTATGCTTCCTTCCATAAAAAAATTTAGTTTTGATCTTGTATCCCTCTAGCCATAATCATAGGTATCAGGGATGAATTGGGTGATGAAGAAGTTGTACTAGATATTTCAGTTTTTTATGATGATATAATGATACGGGCTGAGGGTTACCCAATTTGAAAACTTGCAGAGTTGGGTTTTGGAATTCTAATCTCTTGGGAATCCTCCAGCCTAATTTCTACTTCATCGAATGATCGGGTCCTAAGGAATTGAGGCAAAATTGGTAGGACCCTAGCACAAGGATTTCTACTAACCATTAGTTGACTCATCTTGATTTGAAAGTTTCCTTGGAGTAGTTACAAGTCTAGGTGGAATGCTACAATTGTAGGTGAAATTGAAATGGTAAGATGATAGAGTTTTTGCAAAGGAAGGTAAAACAATGGCAGTGAATGATAGGTAATAGTTATGAAGATAGAGTTCCAAATAGAAATTCAAATTTAAATAAAAAAACTTAATACTCAAAAGCAATATTACCTTATAGTTTGCAAGAATACTCGAAGCCTTTATTCTGAAATATTCTATTGATAATACTTGGTCAAAATCCACAACTTGCTTTGAAGTCTTCAATTCTTTGGTTCACAAAAATACTTGGATTGCTTTCAAATTTTGATAATTGAATCCCTTAGCCAAATATGTTGGGATGTTGTTAGAAATATCTTGACATACTGGTCCATATAATTTTTCTCTAAATATTGATGTAATTCCATAATTTTAATACTTATTTTTGAAAAACACTTGAACGTGAGTTTTTTTGGAAATGCAGCGTGAGCGAGAGTGTGATTTTATGAAATGTGGCTAGGGTTACCCTAGTCTCCATCTCTCTTCTGCGCGAGTTCCATTTGCAGGCCTCCTCCCTCATCGTTCAGGCTGGACTCTTCCATGAGCCTCAACATTGCTTCCTGTCGTCACTTAGTGTGAGTTTTGCTGGCTGTGGCTTCTCACAATTCTAGGTCATGGTGCTTCACACCCAAATCCATGCCTTCAAGGCCCTAGTTGAAGCTGCTCCTCTGGCTGCGTCTCATACCCCCTCCAAGTTCGAGAAAAATATGGATGAGATGCCCTCTTTGGAGCTTTCTCCTTCGTATCCATGCGAGAAAGCGCTCTTTCTCTCTGAGATTTTCCTCATAAATTTTTTTACAGGATTGTGGCCTAGCCCTAAGGTGGTGGGGCTCTGGATTGCTGAACACTAGAACCCCATTCAGCAAGGACAGATTTCACTCTTCCCAGTTGGCATGGGGTATTTTTTTTTTCTATTTCGGAATAAATAAGAGCAGTATTTAGTCTTCTGGTCAGATCCCTTATTCATGGGATCAAGAGGGTTGTTTTTAGCCCCTTGGACTCTGGGTTTCAATCCAGAAGTAGATATCACAACCACTCCAGTATGGGTAAGATTTCTTAATCTTCCACTTCATCTTTGGGCAAAAAAAACTCTTGAGGATACAGGTAACAAGCTAGGGAATTTCCTAGATAGTGTAGATCCAAAAGGGGGTCAGTATAGATGTGCTTGTATTTGCTTAGAGGTCATACTAGAAAAAGGGCTTCCAAAGGCCCTAGATATTACTCTAGGACATTGGAGCCACATCCAAGAACTAGATTATGAACAAATCCCATTCAAACGCAAATTTTGCCATGTATATGGCCACTTCTCCAAAAGCTTCCCCAATATCGCAAAATCACATAAATCAACAACTTCTCCTACACTTAAAGAAGTAGAGTTCCATATGATCACCTATCGACGCTGACCTCCCCAATGAAAGGAACCTCAAGATTCCCAGCATAAGGTCTCATATCAAGACCCTACTCCTCCCGCAGAACCTCCAATGGAAAACAAAAACAACTTTGAAGTTCTGTAGGAAGTCGAAGCTCAAGAAACTGAAGAAATAGATGATTTGGAGCAGGGCAAGGCCACCCCAGGTCCCTCATTCCCCTTGGAGACACCTCCTGCTTCCCCCCCCCCCAAGAAGAATCTTCTCCAGGACTTTCTCCTTCAGGCTCTAAGAGAGACCCCAAACATTAGATCATGAGACTTCAACCCAAGTTGGACTGGGTTCCTTAGCCCCCTCATCTGGGACAAAAGGAAACTTAGAACCTGAATAATTCTCAACCCCTTCTCCTCTCCTCACCATAGGGAGAAATACCAACAAAGAACGTAGGGAAAAGGAAGCGGCCTCAAACATTTTCTTGGGCTCGCAAAAGCGGTTAGACCCTTTCATTAAGGGGCATTTCATCTCTCCTTATATTTAATGTTTTGCTTATGTACTCTTCTATGATCTCAGTTCGTAAGAGTTTTCCCTTCTAAGCATTTGTCTTTCTCACGAAAAATCCCTAGAAGCAAGTGGGATTTATCTCTCAAAGTATTTATAAGAAGGCTAATAGTACTATTAGAGGTCATCAAAACTCTTTATTTGAACTCCCCCCCTTTGTATGCTTGGATGGCTATAGCCTTCTTTTAAATACAATATCTTCTTTGTTTCAGTTTAAAAAAAAAAACACTTGATCGAAAGTATTGATGCCAAAATTGAAGATTTCTTTTTGACGATATTTGCCGGAAAATTGGTTTTCAAATACCAACAAGCCCAATAGCGCCCGAAAACCAGTTTTTCACTATTGGGATTTTTTTTATAACAAACACAAAACTTTAGACATATAAGAATATATACAATGCAATGATAGAAAAGTTTCTGAGAAGAAGTAGTAGGAGGAGAAAGCTCCACCTGCTTCACTACCTCAAATTCATATTGATGTACCATTGCTTTGATAAATTCATCTTTGGATAATGGTTTCCTATACAAACATAGTTCATGACCATTTACCATTAATGGAACCTTTTCACCATCGATTGTTCGCACCTTTATGGATCCATTATCATAAACTGTATCAATTTCATAAGGTCCCATCCAATGAACATAAAATTTCCCTTTAAAATCCTTATATCAGGAATCGAACAAGAGTTCCCAATCTCCTTCCTGAAATTTGTTCATCTTGATGAGCTTATCATGCCATTTCTCTCTTTGTTGTTGAACAAGAGCAGTTTGTTGTATAGTGTCTTGTTGTAGTTCATCAAGATCTTTTAATTGGTCGAAGCGATGTTGTTGAGCTTCTGTAAGATTCATGTTCACTTGTAATGTTGTCCACATTGTTTGAATCTCAAATTCAATTGGAAGAACTACATGTTTTCCATATACTAACTCATATGGGGAGAACCTGTAGTGTTGCGCCACATTGTCCTATATGCCCATAATGCCTTAGGTAGTTTCTCATCCCAATCCTTTCGATGGAGATTTAATGTCTTTGTAAGAATGGTCTCTAATAATTTATTAGTGACTTCCACTTGACCGTTAGATGGAGGATGGTAAGGAGCAAAATTATGGTGCTTGATCTTCTATTTTTGGGTGATTGTTTGTATTAATTTTGAAGTAAATTGTGCCCCATTGTCTATGACAATATCTCTTGGTACCCAAAAACATACAAATATCTCTGCAAATAGGAAATCAACAATAGTTTGTTCGGTTTCCCTAGGAATATATTTAGCTTTGACCCACTTAGTTACATAATCAGTACACACCAAGATGTATTTTTTTTTGTGAAGGTGGGTTGATAGGTCCAACAAAATCGAGGGCCCATTTTTCAAAAGGTTCTATCAAAACTTGATGTTGTAATGGAATCTCATTAGACTAACTTGGTCTACCCATGTGTTGACAGATGTCATAGCTTCGAACACATTTCTTACCAGCCCAAAATATAGTTCGCCAATAATATCCCAAATGCAACACTTTATTGGAAGTTCGTTTATCAGTGAAATGTCCTCCGCATGGGTCATTATGGCAAGATTTTAATATTTAAAAGACCTCATATTATCATACACAACGTCGAATAACATGATATGATCCTGTACAAAAAATTTGACCATGCACCGAAGAGTACATGGCACTTTGTCGTATCACCTTCTATTTTTCTCTCGGAGAGAGATGAAGTGGAATACTTCCTGCAACTAAGTAGTTAGCAATATATGCAAACCATGGCGGGTTAATTGATAATGAAAATAAAATTTCATCGGGAAATGAGTCTTCTACCATACTACTATCACCTTAATTTTAAATACGAGAAAGAAACTCATCTACCACATTTTCTCTTCTTGGTCTATCTTGCACAGTAATATCGCATTCTTGAAGTAGAAGCAACCATCAGGTCACTTTGCCATTAGTAATCAGTTTATTCATAAGATATATAATGGAAGCATGATCCATATGTATGAAAACTAGATAATCAGTTATATAATGTCGAAATTTTTTGATAGCATGAACAATAACAAGAAAATCCTTTTCAGTTACTGTATAGTTAAGTTTTACAGGAGAAAGGTTCTTGCTAATATAATAAATGGCATATGGTTTATGCTCCTCTTTTTATCCAATAACTGCTTCAATATCCAAGTCCGATGCACCTGTTTAAATATGAAAAGGAAGGGCCCAATTCGGACCTCTCAAAATTGGATTTGTAGACAACTTCTCCTTCAAGGTTTCAAAGGAAACTTGACATGAGTTAGTCCAACTAAATTCAATATATTTTGACAACAGAGAAAATAATGGAGAGGAGACCCTACTAAAATTTTCACTAAATAGTCAATAATATCTGTCATGACCTAGAAAACTTCGAACCTCTCTCTGCGTGGTTGGCATTGGTATTTTAAATATTACCTCTATATTTGCTTGATCAACCCTAATACCATAGGGAGATATGTGATGCCCTATCACAATTCCCTCAATTAGTAACATATAACATTTTTCATGACTAAGAGAGAGATTAGTTTCCTAATATATCACTAAGACTTTTTCTAAATTAGTCATGGCCTCTTCAAAAGTATTACCATATACAGTAAAGTCATCCATATAAAATTCAACACAGTCATGGATTAGGTCAGAGAAAATCCCTAAGACAAATATTGGAAAGGTAGCAGGAGCATTGCATAGTCCAAAAGGAAATACACGATAAGCATATGTACCCCAAGGACAGGTAAATGTAGTTTTCTCTTGATCTTCAGGTGCAATTTGTATATAATTATACCCAGTAAATCCATTGAGAAAACAAAAGAACTTCTTCCCTACTAATGTGTCTAATACCTAATCAATAAAGGGTAAAGGAAAATGATCTTTAAGAGAAGCTTTATTCAGCTCCCGATAATCGATACAAACACGCCACTTTTTGTTTTTCTTTGGCATGATAACCAAGGGAGGTACCCATCTGCTATCTGATATAGGATAGATAAAATTAACATTCAGTAAATTTTGTAATTCGGTTTTCACTATCTCCCAAAGTGATGGATTCATCCGTCTTTGTGGTTGTCTCATTGGTCATGATTCATCCTTAATATATATGTGATGAGTACAAAGATCAGCTGGATGAATACCTTTCATATCAGTATATTCCCAAGAAAATGTAGTTTGATGTTGTCATAATAATTCAACTAACTGTTCTTGTTGGGACAACTCAATATTATAATTAATATTGAACATTTTTCCTGGTGAAATCTCAATTGGCTTACTATGCAATTCAGTCTTAGCATTTCGGGAAACTTGTAACGAGGGAATTTGTTGAATAAAATCCATTAGGGTGTAATTTTCTTAAGAATGGATATCAAGTAAGTGATTATAACTTGGATGAACCAACTCTTCTGATAAACTAGAAGACGTTATGACATTACAAATAATATCATCCTCAATTTCTATTTTAAAGTTAGAACTTTGTTCAAGGGTTAAAATAGGTTGAACGATTTCTTCATCATTTTCCTCAAACCATGAAGGAACCTCTAAATCTATAGAAGGTTTGGCTAGTGGATAAAGGGTGATTTGTTTGGTGGAATCTCCACATTAAATAGTCATATTACCATATTGACACTCAATGTATACATCAGCTGTAGCTAGCCATGACCGAACTAGAATTAAAGGATACCCTCCTAGACTTGTTGTAGGTTGTAATACCATAAAATCTACTGGGTATTCCCAGGAATATATTGATACTGTTATATCTTCTAAAATCCCTTCTGGTTTAACTGTAGATCTATCATCAAGTTGAAGCACAGTAGGGGTAGGTTGTATGTTATTCAATTAAAGTTTTTTCATAGTTTCTTTTGTCATAACATTAATAGAAACCCCTAAATCTATCGGAGTGTTAGGAATATAAATTTTATTGATATTAACATTAATAAATGGACTTCCCATATCTGGATATTTCATAATGACAGTTTTACCTAACATTAAATCAACTGACTTTCCAATTACATGAACAGTTGGAGGGTCTCTTGCTTTTCTTCAGGTTTCTTTAAACATAATTCCTGATTAGATTTCGTATAAATCAAAACATCCTTTATAGCTTGTACCAAAGGAATTTTAACACTCAAGTTCTGTAATTCTCCAAGAAAGTCGAATTCAGGTTGTTCTATAGGTTTTTCTATTTCTAGCCTTTTTGGATAAGGAGGAGGAGGAGTCACTATCAATCCAGAAGATTGAGTTTGAGTGGTCTATTTAGGCGTAACTTTAACTAGCAATGTATGATCACTTTGATAATGAGAAGAGTCATCTTCATCATCTTGTTCTTGGATGACAAGAGTGGTTTGTCTAAGTGTTTTTCTTGATCGTAATTGTATATCCTGGCATTGTAATGGAGAAATACTATATGTTGGAAAACTAGGAAAACCAAGGTAACTTGGTATCTCTGCATTATAAGTGGGTTGAGTCACTTTATTATTAGGGTTCGGGATTGGTTGAGAAGGAAGTTGTGTTCTTTGAGGAGTTTGGTTGGTACGTAATTGAAGTTGTTTCTGATGTTGAATGGGTTGTTGTTGTTGAGGGGTATATGATTGTGGTTGTTCCATATTTCCATATGGTGCAGATCCTTGCAAGGGTTGTTGGTGTTGTTGAGGCCAAGTTTTCCAGAACATGTATGGATACCATCCTTGTGGTGTAGGGGGTACACTAGGATAATGAGCATTATTATAATAAGGAGGATCTTTTGCTTCCATCAGTTGTTGAGGAGACCATGGTAATTTTGGGCCAATGAAAAACAACTTTAATATTAGGTAATGAAGGACACTTACTGGTCTCATGGTCTTGAGTGCAAATAACACAAGTTTCTATATTATCAAGTGTACATTCTTTTAAGGGATGCTTTTTGCGGCATCTAGAACAAAATATTGCCAATGGAAACTCTTTTTATTTATTTATTTATGTCTAACTTTGAAGGTATCCAATTGAGAACTAAGCGAACTAAGTATATCGGTTTTAAAATCATCTAGAAGATTCCCTATTTCAACTCTAGTAATATTGTTTCCAGAAGTTTTACTATTGCAGGAAAAACAAATTTTAGTACCCTTACCATGCTTAGAACGTCATCAAGAATATCGTTGACATATTTCACAAACATCTTCCCACGACAACTAAGAAATATCCCCTGCTCCCATTAAATTAAGTGCATCCAAACACTCGTCTCGAATACCACAAAGAAAAATGGTTCTTAATGTTTCAACATTCAGTTGATGTTGTTTAGATCTTTGTAGATTATATTGGAATCGTTCTAAATAGTTTTCTAAACTCTCATCCTCCCTTTTATTCACTTTAAAAATTTATTCCCTAAGATCCATTTCTTTACAATAGTCTTGATATTTTCGAAGAAATGCATTTCTCATTTGTTCCCAAGTTCGAATAGAGTTACCTCCAAGTCCCATAAACCAACGAAGAGTTGATTCCTTGAGAGTGGTTGAGAATAATTTAAGTTTTTGGGCATTTGAAGAGTAGTCATAACTTCTACAAAGGACATCATATTCGAAAAGGAATGTGTCTGGATCGTCACTAATCAACCCATGAAATTTTGGTAATGCAGAAGGTGGGATGTTTTTCATTTGAGCAATTCCTTCACCATCTTGTATAGGAAATTCGAAAGTAATGGGTTCTCGTGCATTCTCTCCCTCTTGTTCTACCATATTACTAGGGGTTCCTACTATTAATTGTTTAAAACCAAGAGAATCAAACTTAGAATTAGGGTTTCCATAATCGTTGACAAATTCAATAATAAGAGGATTTGTGTATGTCGTATATATTGTACCAATGTTTATTTCTATGTCAGGAGTGAAAAGTTCCTCTAAATTTTTTTGATAGATTTGTCCACTTATAAGACTTCTAGAAAAGGGTGGTCCTGAAACTATGGGAGAATCTATCTTGTTCAATTCTTGTCCTTCAATCTATGGTTCTTGAGAAGTACCTCCTATCGATTTTTTAGTTCCAGATAAATTCTTCACAACTTGCGTAGCTTTTATTACTTTGCAAAATTGTCCTTTGGAATCTCTTGGTCTATTCATTCATACTGTTTTTCCTACTCCAGAGAAAACAAATATTTACTTTTCAACCCTTCCTAAAGGTTAAGTCAAACTAAGATTCTTACTCCTTATTTTCTCGCCGGCAACGACACTAAAAATGATGGTTAAATTATATATCCCAACGATTGGATAGGATTTATAATTTAATTAGTTCATTTAATCTTGTCAACCCAGGTTACATTTAGCTTTATAAAACACTGGCACTATATATGCAAAGAAAAGTATCTTAATTTGTCTAATGTATGATTGCTAAATAATTTATTATTTTATGTTTTATTCTTATTTAAAATTTAACTATATGATTAACTAAGTGATTATTTATTTTAAACCAATTTATTAATTTCTAAATTAAACTTCAATTATTAAAAAAAATACTTTCTTGTTTATAAAGAAAATAAGTTAAGACAAACAAAAAATGAAACAAACTACATATATTAAGTGTATATATAAGTTTAGTATTTGTAATGGTTGAAATTAAAAAAATATAAAATATTATAAATGCCTTATTTTAAATTGTATAAATAAATTATGAATATATTCCATATAAAAAAAACTAAAAAATAGTAATAATTAAAACTAACGCAATTTCTTAAGTGGTCTATTTATTAATTTTTAAATATTTATAATAGCAAATAAGTTTTGTTATTATATTATAAGTTGAAGGCTATGTCTATAATAAGGTTCATATTATTAAATTATGCTCTATAAATTGGATGCTATAACTATTTGCTTTATACAAATATCTATGATCACCCCGACAAGGTTCTAAAAAGGAAAATGCTTTACTTAACCAATAATATGCAATAAAGAAATTATGCCAAGATATTATAAATTTGACAAAAACAAATAATGTAACGATAATGATATTTATTTACACATATGCGTGTTGAGGTTACTATATATGTATGCAATGATGGAGCTTTATAAAGGATAGAATAATCTTATAACTTACCACGTCATTAAACAATAAACGAGTATAAAATATTTTGAACAGTGAACGCTCTAAAGGGAAGCAAAATTATACTTGGAGCAAAATGATTACGGAATGGTTATATTTTTTTTTTCCAAAGAAAAAAATCATAAATATTTTATTCACATTCAACAGATGGCCCTCGAAGTCCATTATACAAAAGATCCAACTATAAAGTTGTCAATTACATAAATGATATTTGCCTCAAATGGAGCACAAAATCCATTACCATATCCAAAAACTGATCAGAAAGTTCAGCAAAAAACTTTTCAGCAGAAAAGAAATCAAAACCATTCAAACAATTAAGTCTGATCTTTGCAGACTTATTTCATCATTCCTAATCACTCAGGTCAGATCAACTGTGAATCTAAGGTGATCACAAGCAAATAACCAGAGCAAAACTAGCTGGCTGAAGTAGTCTCAAAACGGAATGGTTATATATGGACTAGAGTGAAGAATAGAATGTAATTTTGCTTATATATGGATTAAAATAAAATGATATCAAACAATATGAATATCGGTAAACACAAGTAGATTGTAAACCTCACAACTACGTTTCATAAGCTTTTAAAGCTAGCCTATAGTGTGCCAAACCAATCAACTTATTGGTCACAGGTTTCAGAAAATAAGCTAAACTTGTACATATAAATATTCTGCAAATCTGTTAAGAAAAAATCAAAATATAAACATGAAGTTATAGACTAAATTATGAATAATAAAATGACATACCACCAGAGTGGGTCCCCACCAGTTGCAGTCTCAGGACTCATGTAGGAAAGAACATTGGACTAAATAACAAAATGATTAATAGAAATGGTAACCGAGTTTCTTCAATTAGATATTATGTAGTCCCATTATCCCAACAATCGACTTCCTATATATACATGCAAAGAGCATCTAATATTTTAATGAAAGATGTAACCATTGTTTCTATATTAATTACATAACTGGTGTCTTATATAGATCACCGTATATCAAAACAATGCATTAAACTTAAAACTGAGTCCATTGCCACTTCAACGAGTATTCTAGCAAGATTCTTGGAAGTTGTTTAATCAAGATTAAATTCTAGCAACCTCTCATAATGAGATACCCACGTATAGGAGGTAGGTGAACTTCCAACAACCATGTGTATAAAAATAAACTCTAAATATTTATTGCTCAATAACCAATGAATATTTAAACTGCCATGTCACGAGTAACAATCCCACGAGTTTCTACTGGCGTATCACCCATCTCATCTTCCTTTAAAAGTTGTCTTAAACCTTGCAGAAATACTTCATAAAAAGACAACATTAACCTTTAAATACTAACTTTTATCATTTAAATAAGAATCAACTATTAGGACTCACACATAACATTAGGAAAAGTCATGATAAAAGGATAGAATAGTTGGAGGTAGGAAAATAGGGAAATATGTACATACGTAGGATAAAAATGAGTAAATAATATGTCAATTTGGAGGCTCATCAAATGGTATCATCATAATCATCGTCATCTTCATTCTCCCCGTCTTCCTCATTAGCATCATCATCATCATCATCATCACCGCCGTCATCAATACCATCATCGTCATCGTCATCACCATCTTCATTCATCGTCATCTTCATTCTCACCGTCTTCCTCATTAGCATCATCATCATCATCATCATCACCGCCGTCATCAATACCATCATCGTCATCGTCATCACCATCTTCATCGTCATCATCATCATCGTCATCATTGTCATCATCGCCATCTTCATCATCGTCATCATCGACATCATAATCAACCTCATCCTCATCCTTAGCCTCATCATCGTTAATGTTATAATCATCATCGTCAACAATGTCATCATCATCATCATCATCGTGTTCATACTCATTAGAATAATCACAAACACCATCATCATGTTCATCCTCATTAGAATAATCGCAACCATCATCATATTCATCTTTATGATCATCAATGGTATCATAATCATCATGACCATCAATGGTATCATCATAATCATTGTCATCTTCATCTTCACCGTATTCCTCATTAGCATCATCATCATCATCATCATCATCGCCATCATCAACACCATCATCATCGCCATCATCAACACTATCATCATTGTTGTCATCACCATATTCATCATCGACACCATCACCATCTTCATCATCATCATCATCCACATCATAATCAACCTCATCCTCAGCCCCATCATCGTCATCAATGTCATCATCATCATCATCATCATCATCATGTTCATTTCATCATCATCATCAAGTTCATACTCATTAGAATAATCACAATCATCATCATCATGTTCATCCTCATTAGAATAATCACAATCATTATCATCTTCATCTTTATGATCATCAATGGTATCATAATCATCATCATGATCATCAATGGTATCATCGTAATCATCGTCTTCTTCATCCTCACTGTCTCCCTCATTAGCATCATCATCATCATCATCGCCATCATGAACACCATCATCGTCGTCATCATCACCATCTTCATCATCGGCATCATCATCATATCCACCATCTTCATCATCTTCATCATCGACATCATAATCAACCTCATCCTCATTCTCGACCTCATTTACCTTATTTAAATTGATTATTATGGAAGAAGTAATGAATAAAAGTTTGGTTGCCTAATTGTATTGAATTGAAATTTTTTAAAGATAATATGTATATTTTATTTTTCCAACGGCTATTACATTCAACAACTACTAAAAATCTCTTAGTATTATTTTTAACTTGTTACTTGTTGACTTATTATGTAACTCATATTCTGAGAAGAATTTAACTTGTCAACATTTAACATGTTTTAGTAGCTCTTTATGGTTGTCTTCCTAAAAGTTTAAAGTTAGTTTTAGGTGAATAAACAATGTCTCACGATGTGGTACCTTATTATTTTGATACCTTACATGCTATTTCCAACTCGATATCACAAACCTAAGGGTATAGGTGCTAACAAAAAATGGGGTGATTTGGTTCATAATCCTACTACTGAGAGGAATCATCTCTTGTTCGTTCAGCGAACCCCTTCCTTGACACAACCAGAAATTTAGCTATAGGACGCGCCCAGAGGAGGTAGAGGCGCTAACCATAAGTGGGGCGATTTGGTTGAGAATCCTACTACTAAGAGGAATCAACTCTTGTTCATTCAACGAACCCCTTCCTTGACAGAACTAGAAAGATTTCTATAGGTCGCATGCACGCGGAGGAGGTAGAGGTGCTAACCAAAAGAGAGGATTTGGTTGAGAATCCTACTACTGAGAGGAATCAACTCTTGTTCATTTAGCGAACCCCTTCCTTGACACAACCGAAAATATAGCTATAGGCCGGGTGTAGAGGAGGTAGAGGCGCTAACCAAAAGCAGGACAATTTGGTTGAGAATCCTACTACTGAGAGGAATCAACTCTTGTTCGTTCAACGAACCCCTTCCTTGACACAACTAGAAAGTTAGCTTGTGAGCGTGGCGAACCCCTTAAGTTGCACCAGACATAGATCAATTTCTTGTTTGACTCATTTTTTGGAGTACAGGCTCTTCCTATAGGTCGTTTTTTATTGGGTGGTTGTCGGGCTTCAACTCAATTTTAATGGTATCCGAGCTTTGGGGGTTTTTTATGCTCAAGGCTGTCCACCCCCTTCATCTCCAAAATATATGTAGAGGGACATTGAAATATTGAGATCGAGACCCATAAGAAAAGGTCAAGGTCACTAAGGCATTAGGAAAAGCATATGCTAAGGCAGATTCAAGACCAGGATCCAGTATAAGTATATTTTTTTCCCGCAGAGATGTCTTCGGTAAGTTAACTACTTTCATTTAATCCATTAACTCATTTTATAGCATAAGATATAATTATTTGCGTGTATGAGAGTTCCTCATATCTGCCCTCCATAAATTACAGTCGGGGTTTTATTAATAGATACAGTGAGGGTTTGCTCCTATCTTCCCTCCACCAATTGACTAGGATGCATGGTTTTATACAAAAAATACTTCACCTACTGCCTATAAACCCTTCTACTACATACCTTGACGATCAACCCCGCTTATGTATACTAGATAGATATACAATGTGGATAGATATAGTCAGGGTTTTATTTATAGATATAGTCATGATTTGCTCCTATCTTCCCTCCATCGATTGATTAGGATGGATGGTTTTATACAAAATTACTTCACCTACTTCCTATAAACCCTGCTACTACATACCCTGACAATCAACCTCGCTTATGGATAATGGATAGATATACAATCTTGTCTTGTCTTGTAAGGGCTTTCATGGCTCATACTATCTGGCCCGATACCGGTTTAGTTAGGTATGGGATGGTACGGTCCGGTGAGGAAGATGAATCATGACCAAAAGCTTATCTAGTGACATATGGGATTCTACCAGGATTTACAGTGAGGGTTGTAAGGACCATTGATCTAGTGCTTATCTTCTTATCATGTTTGGATAGGAACGTTTATAATAGAAATCATTTGAACTATAATTCTTCACAAGACCTTCCAGCCTATGCACTCATCCTTGGGAGTAAAACACTTTGAAAACTCAGAATCATACCTATGCCTTGGGGATCTCAGATTATAACCTATGTCTTTGAACATAATTTTCATCCTTCCTTTTTACCCACCCTATGAATCACACCTATGACTCGGGAACCTCCTGAAACTCTTCCTTTGGACCCTATGGCATCATACCTACTCCTTGGGACTAGCCTTGGGAAATCACAATTTTTTGGGACTATCCTAACCTATGCATCAGACCTATGCCTTGGTTGGACATGAAACTCAACCTTTTTAAACTCATCAAATTACTCCTTTGGACCTTCTTCCTTGGGACCTCTTAAACCCAACCTTTTTACTAACCTTGGAACTATACTTTGAAACCTATATCTATTACCTCATTGGAAATATCTTTACACACAGCCCTTGCATCCTATGCTACAACTTTGATGGTACCTAAACCTCATACTTACTGAATTTAATCAACCCTATTACGAAGCGTACCATTTGTGTGACAGAGCGTAAATGAAGCCGAGCACTGTAGGTTATTTGAACCGTACTGTAAGTAACTATAAGAATCTAATAGAAACTAAAGTATATCTAATCTAATAACAAGATTGTACTTAAGGGATGGGGTTCTTGCATGCAAAGAGTTAGTACAAGGGGATGGGGTTCCTAGCATGCCATCCATCCATACTAATGTTCTTCTACGTCTCTTCCATGTCTAATGACTATTATCCTTCCGCTCACTGACTCAATGCTCCTAGGTTTCAGGAAAAAGCTCTCAAAATGTAGGATATCACATAATCAAGATTGTCCAACTAGTCCAAATCTTGTAGGAAATGGAAAATCCAATGATTAGTCCAAGCTACCAAGTTAAAAGAGGCATCCTTAAAGTTTGGGAATAAAACATGACTTCATACCAAGTTATATTTATATGACAATATTCCAATATCCATGCAATATATACAATACAAACATATTAAAGTTTTAAACAATGATTTTACTTAAATATGTGAAATGACTCTTTGATAGCTTGACAAAGATTAAAGTCCTTGGTCTTGTTGGTCCTATGGGTCAAAGGGGTTGGTTATCCACCTTTATGGTACACCTTGGTATTATGGGTATGACGGTCGCCTTATCTTCTTGTTGTGACCCCCTTGTGGGCATTATTCAAGCCCCTTACGGGGATATCCCAAGCCCCTTGTGAGAATTATTGTAAACACTGTGTTGACATATTGTAAATATTGTGTGAGCATATTGTAAATATATGTAGTCCCATTATCCCAACAATCGAATTCCTATATATACAAGCAAAGAGCATCTAATATTTTAATGAAAGATGTAACCGTTGTTTCTATATTAATTACATAACTGGTGTCTTATACAGATCACCGTATATCAAAACAATGCATTAAACTTAAAATTGAGTCCGTTGCAACTTCAACGAGTATTTTGGAAAGATTCTTGGAAGTTGTTTAATCAAGATTAAATTCTAGAAACCTCTCATAATGAGATACCCACGTACAGGAGGTAGGTGAACTTCCAACAACCATGTGTATAAAAATAAACTCTAAATATTTATTACTCAATAACCAATGAATATTTAAACTGCCATGTCGCGAGTAACAATCCCACGAGTTTCTACTGGCGTATCACCCATCTCATCTTCCTTTAAAAGTTGTCTTAAACCTTGCAGAAATACTTCATAAAAAGACAACATTAACCTTTAAATACTAACTTTTATCATTTAAATAAGAATCAACTATTAGGACTCACACATAACATTAGGAAAAGTCATGATAAAAGGATAGAATAGTTGGAGGTAGGAAAATAGGGAAATATGTACATATGTAGGATAAAAATGAGTAAATAATATGTCAATTTGGAGGATCATCAAATGGTATCGTCATAATCATCGTCATCTTCATCCTCACCGTCTTCCTCATTAGCATCATCATCATCATCATCATCACCGTCGTCATCAATACCATCATCGTCATCGTCATCACCATCTTCATTGTCGTCGTCATCACCATCTTCATCATTGTCATCATCGCCATCTTCATCATCGTCATCATTGACATCATAATCAACCTCATCCTCATCCTTAGCCTCATCATCGTTAATGTTATAATCATCAGCGTCAACAATGTCATCATCATCATCATCATCGTGTTCATACTCATTAGAATAATCACAAACACCATCATCATGTTCATCCTCATTAGAATAATCGCAACCATCATCATATTCATCTTTATGATCATCAATGGTATCATAATCATCATGACCATCGATGGTATCATCATAATCGTTGTCATCTTCATCTTCACCGTATTCCTCATTAGCATCATCATCATCATCATCATCGCCATCATCAACACCATAATCATCGCCATCATCAACACCATCATCATCGTTGTCATCACCATATTCATCATCAGCACCATCACCATCTTCATCATCATCATCATCCACATCATAATCAACCTCATGCTCATCCTCAGCCCCATCATCGTCATCAATGTCATCATCATCATCATCATCATCATGTTCATTTAATCATCATCATCAAGTTCATACTCATTAGAATAATCGCAATCATTATCATCATGTTCATCCTCATTAGAATAATCACAACCATCATCATATTCATCTTTATGATCATCAATGGTATCATAATCATCATCATGATCATCAATGGTGTCATCATAATCATTGTCTTCTTCATCCTCACTGTCTTCCTCATTAGCACCATCATCATCATCATCGCCATCATGAACACCATCATCATCGTCATCATCACCATCTTCATCATCGGCATCATCATCATATCCGCCATCTTCATCATCTTCATCATCGACATCATAATCAACCTCATCCTCATTCTCGACCTCATTTACCTTATTTAAATTGATTATTATGGAAGAAGTAATGAATAAAAGTTTGGTTGCCTAATTGTATTGAATTGAATATTTTGAAGATAATATGTATATTTTATTTTTCCAACGGCTATTATATTCAACAACTACTAAAAATCTCTTAGTATTATTTTTAACTTGTTACTTGTTGACTTATTATGTAACTCATATTCTGAGAAGAATTTAACATGTTTTAGTAGCTCTTTATGGTTGTCTTCCTAAAAGTTTAAAGTTAGTTTTAGGTGAATAAACAATGTTTCACGATGTGGTACCTTATTATTTTGATACCTTACATGCTATTTCCAACTCGATATCACAAACCTAAGGGTATAGGTGCTAACAAAAAATGGGGTGATTTGGTTCATAATCCTACTACTGAGAGGAATCATCTCTTGTTCGTTCAGCGAACCCATTCCTTGACACAACCAGAAATTTAGCTATAGGACGCGCCCAGAGGAGGTAGAGGCGCTAACCATAAGTGGGGCGATTTGGTTGAGAATCCTACTACTAAGAGGAATCAACTCTTGTTTGTTCAACGAACCCCTTCCTTGACAGAACCAGAAATATTTCTATAGGTCGCACGCGAGCGGAGGAGGTAGAGGTGCTAACCAAAAGAGAGGTGATTTGGTTGAGAATCCTACTACTGAGAAGAATCAACTCTTGTTCATTTAGTGAACCCCTTCCTTGACACACCCGAAAATATAGCTATAGGCCGTGTGTAGAGGAGGTAGAGGCGCTAACCAAAAGTGGGACGATTTGGTTGAGAATCCTACTACTAAGAGGAATCAACTCTTGTTCGTTCAGCGAACCCCTTCCTTGACACAACCAGAAAGTTAGCTTGTGAGCATGGCGAACCCCTTAAGTTGCACCAGACATAGATCAATTTCTTGTTTGACTCAATTTTTGGAGTACATGCTCTTCCTATAGGTCATTTTTTATTAGGTGGTTGTTGGGCTTCAACTCAATTTTAATGGTATCCGAGATTTGGGGGTTTTTTATGCTCAAGGCTGTCCACCCCCTTCATCTCCAAAATATATGTAGAGGGACATTGAAATATTGAGATCGAGACCCATAAGCAAAGGTGAAGGTCACTAAGGCATCAAGAAAAGCATATGCTAAGGTAGATTCAGGACCAGGATCTAGAATAAGTATATTTTTTTCCCGCAGAGATGTCTCTGGTAAGTTAACTACTTTCATTTAATCCATTAACTCATTTTATAGCATAAGATATAATGCTTTGCGTGTATGAGAGTTGCTCATATCTGCCCTCCATAAATTACAGTCGGGGTTTTATTAATAGATACAGTGAGGGTTTGCTCCTATCTTCCCTCCACCAATTGACTAGGATGCATGGTTTTATACAAAAAATACTTCACCTACTGCCTATAAACCCTTCTACTACATACCTTGACGATCAACCCCGCTTATGTATACTAGATAGATATACAATGTGGATAGATACAGTCAGGGTTTTATTTATAGATACAGTCATGATTTGCTCCTATCTTCCCTCCACCGATTGATTAGGATGTTTGGTTTCATACAAAATTACTTCACCTACTTCCTATAAACCCTGCTACTACATACCCTGACAATCAACCTCGCTTATGGATAATGGATAGATATACAATGTGGATATATATACAATCTTGTCTTGTCTTGTAAGGGCTTTCATGGCTCATACTATCTGGCCTGATACCGGTTTAGTTAGGTATGGGATGGTACGGTCCGGTGAGGAAGATGAATCATGACCAAAAGCTTATCCAGTGACATATGGGATTCTACCAGGATTTACAGTGAGGGTTGTAAGGACCATTGATCTAGTGCTTAGCTTCTTATCATGTTTGGATAGGAACATTTATAATAGAAATCATTTGAACTATAATTCTTCACTAGACCTTCCAGCCTATGCACTCATCCTTGGGAGTAAAACACTTTGAAAACTCAGCATCATACCTATGCCTTGGGGACCTCAGATTATAACCTATGTCTTTGAAACATAATTTTCATCCTTCCTATTTACCCACCCTATGAATCACACCTACGACTCGAGAACCTCCTGAAACTCTTCCTTTGGACCCTATGGCGTCATACCTACTCCTTGGGACTAGCCTTGGGAAATCACAATTTTGTGGGACTATCCTAACCTATGCATCAGACCTATTCCTTGGTTGGACATGAAACTCAACCTTTTTAAACTCATCAAATTACTCATTTGGACCTTCTTCCTTGGGACCTCTTAAACCCAACCTTTTTACTAACCTTGGAACTATACATTGAAACCTATATCTATTACCTCATTGGAAATATCTTTACACACAGCCCTTGGATCCTATGCTACAACTTTGCTGGTACCTAAACCTCATACTTACTGAATTTAATCAACCCTATTACGAAGCGTACCGTCTGTGCGACAGAGCGTAAATGAAGTCGATCACTATAGGTTATTTGAACTGTACCGTAAGTAACTATAAGAAGCTAATAGAAGCTAAAGTATATCTAATCTAATAACAAGACTGTACTTAAGGGATGGGGTTCTTGCATGCAAAGAGTTAGTACAAGGGGATGGGGTTCCTAGCATGCCATCCATCCATACTAATGTTCTTCTACATCTCTTCCATGTCTAATGACTATTATCCTCCCACTCACTGACTCAATGCTCCTAGGTTTCAGGGAAAAGCTCTCAAAATGTAGGTTATCACATAATCAAGATAGTCCAACTAGTCCAAATCTTGTAGGAAATGGAAAATCCAATGATTAGTCCAAGCTACCAAGTTAAAAGAGGCATCCTTAAAGTTTGGGAATAAAACATGACTTNGTGAAAAGGGTTGGTTATCCGCCTTTATGGTACACCTTGGTATTATGGGTATGACGGTCACCTTATCTTCTTGTTGTGACCCCCTTGCGGCATTATTCAAGTCCCTTACGGGGATATCCCAAGCCCCTTGTGAGAATTATTGTAAACATTGTGTTGACATATTGTAAATATTGTGTGAGCATATTGTAAACACTATGCGGGCATATTGTAAACATTGTAATATTTCAAGATGATATCATTCTTATTATATTGTGGCAGGGGGGTACTCAGAACACGCCTGCAGCTTCTGGTCAGGTAAACGTGATTGTCATATTAACACTAAAGTTTTTCTTCATTAATCACATTTATTCGACATGGTTCAATTTTTACTTTTCAATATGAATATGTGTTTCTTCTTGTATTGTGGCAGACTGACCGTGGGAAATCCTCAATGGTGTCCCATTAGGTAAATGTTAGCCTAATAGTACCTAAACATGATTAAAGTAATTTGTTTATATTAAATGCATGTTATTTTTTTGACGTGAATTTTTGTAATGGTAAAAATACATTAACTACTTTTATTGATTGATGTTTGTAGAGCACACCACATCATGATGATGAGGTGCTCATTGAGAAAGATACCTTTTATTCAACTAACCCAATGGGAACTGTGAAGAAGGAAAAAGTCCAATCAAGAACTTCTTAGACTGATAAAAATCAGACCCATGACTAAAGAAATCAAAGCAAGAATTGGTGACTTGAGGAAAACAATAGTCAGTTCGGGGTAATTGGCATCTTTGAAATATTTTACGGACTATGACATATCTTCATTTATGTTATTTTATTTCTCTATTTTTGATATGATCTAATAAATTAAAGTTTTCTTTTTTGTAGGAATTTTTGGAGACAACACTTGTGCATCAAGTATAGGCTGTAGACGTCGGTATTGGTAATAGCGATGGTTCAACACAACGCCAATATACCATACCAATGAGGCTATTTTACTTTGCTGACGAAAAATTTCCTTTATATGCTATGACCTCATCAGATGTTGCATATCAGCAGGGCCCTTCACCCACTACTACTTCATAGGATGTTAGAGAGGAGAGTATCATTGAATGTTTAAAGTTGCTATCCTAGAGCAGTATGTGTGGTTAACAAGGGATCATTGCACGTTACATTCTTGTAGGACAAGGACTGTGTTCTAATCAAGATACCAAAGGTTGCAGGTATTATTTAATTAATCCAATTTTTTTTCATGTAATTCAAAGCCATATACCTTAAATTATTTTTAATTAATAATCATATTGTTTTTGCAGGAAATATTGTTTTTTATAAGAAACTCCATGAGGAGGATTTGGAGATTTTTGGGACCACCATTTGTACACGGTGGAACTCCCAAAATGACAAATTGAAAGATGATTTGATGAACCACATGGTTAACTTGTTTGGTGATACTTTCAACAGAAAAGGTGTCACCGTAGCAGCTGGCTTAAATTTGAAATATGTCAGGGTAGATTATATGGACAATTTGCAAATTAACACTAAGTATGAGCATCCTCTGATGGTTCCATAGAAGGAGTGGAAGGAGCTCATGGATGATGCAAAGGAGAAGACATTGAGAAAACAAGGAAATACTCAGCCAATCGGTTCAAGAAGGTATGACACATATCATATTTTCAATGAAAAATGTTCATTTTTTTTACTTTTAAATATATTTAAGTTGTGATATCTAACATATTTGAAACCTTTCAGGCTCCTTGACACCTCTAAAGCGACAAATGCAAGAGTAGAAAAACATGGGCAACACAAACTAGGCCAGGGTGGATATAAAAAACTAAGAGCACAAATTGTAAAAATCAAACGATCATTATTTGTAGCCAATTTTTTTGTAACTATAGCGAACAAATAATTGATTTATTAGAAACAATTGTTATGGTGTTATGCATTACAGGGGAATGATTTTCAAGAGGCATCCACTGAAGAAGACTTGAGGCTCGGCTTCAAGTATGGTTTTCAACATGTGATGGAACAACAAAAAATCTTGGGGAAAACCCCAATTTCCCCATTGATGCAAACAGAGGTAAATAAAACTATTTGTGCATGTTCAATTTGCTCACATTATATGTAATAACTTGAAACTTCTTAAGCATTGGGAAGATCTTAATATGACAAATTGTTTTAATAAGTGAATGGTTTCAAGGGCCCATACCAAATCTAATTAATATCCTTTTAGACGTTACAAATATTGAGTTGATAATCAAATCTTTTAGAAGACATGATATGAGCATAATCTCTAAGAGGTCCAAGCGCACCACCAATGTTTTCTCCAGAAATTGTGTGTTTTCTTCTAAAACCTGCTTTGTGTTTGTTGTAGTCATGAATACATTTATAAATATTTTCATCATCATTATTTTTACCCTTAAGTGAATCCTCTCATTTATTCAACACCCACTATCGGATGGCCTCACATATTTGGTAAACTCAATCTCTCTCTCTAGGGTTGCCATTGAGTTGTTGCCATTTTGAACCTGGATTTTCTTTGAGGAATTGTAATGGACTTAGTGGATTTATGAATCTTTTCTAGATTAATGGACTCATCATCAACTATATTCTATGCTACTATATCTAGACATTCAACTAGCCTAATTAACAAAGTGTGGTGAGCATCTTAAGAATGTAATTATCCATTCATATAAATAAAAAATATGATTTTTCCTTTGGAAAAAAAATCTAGACAATCAACAACATACTCCCACATCATATTATTACAAGAATCTTGGATCAATTGCACAGATTCATTACGTTTACTACAAGGACTAATAAGTTTGAATGCATAATCAACAAGACACTACAAATCCAAGATTGACAACTGAGTCAGTTTGAATATCAAGTCTTCATATTGACTACACCAATTGAACTCCATTGATGATTTCAAATCCATATGGTTGGTTCTCCATGTTGATCAATGACAAATGATTAACTTAGCCTTTCAAAGTCAACAAGGGATGATTCAAGTGGTCAACACCATAACAACACTATTAGGTTCCCTTATTCCAACCATCTCCCTCCAATTTATAAATTCTTACAGTAGTTAACTCAATATTGGTTTTGCCATCTTAACTAAGTTTTATCTCTTGTTCTATGAGCTCACCACAATGCCTCCATGACTATAAGTTTACCATATTATGTTTGAATTGAAATAACGTGTTAGTGAGAATGATGGACAAGGTAGTGTGACAATAGTGTACTTGAGTGACCTTGGTGTAGTTGGCCTTATGTTTTTATAGACTTAGTCGTGTCAAACATCTTACCAAAACAATTGAGTTTCCTCATAATAAGGCCATAATTATAATGTACTTTTGTAATCTATTCATGAATGATTACATTGAAAAATAAATTTCTTTTTTTAGTTTTCAAGGTGAGAGCAACAAAAGCAGCGATTGTAGCGGTACTGAATAGGTACCACATGATGGTGGGGAGCTGCCTCATGTTGGTGGTGAGTAGCCTAGCCATTCAGGTATGTATGCTATAAAATAGAAGTATTTAATATGATTTCAAATACATAATTTTTGACGTGTAGTAATTAATTTTCTTCTATGAATGGAAGAGCATGTACCTGCTCATGCTCAAATGGGAAGAGGAACAAATGGCAGAACCAATGAACACTCCAGTTGTCTCAGCTAGTCGGCAAACAGGTAAATATCATTGTAATGATATTGGAAATATTGAAATATGTATCTCAATAATAACTAAACATTTATATCTATATAATTGTCTTGGTTTTTGCAGATGACGCCCCTCTCCAGAGACCTCCACGCCCTAATATTTGACGTACCCTAAGTATGGTATGGGAGAGCATTCCCACACAATCAACAGAAAGAGAGGGAACACAAATTTCAACGGGAAATGACAACGAATTAGATGTATCCATCTTGGAATATATGAAAAAAAAAGCAAAAAAAAATAAAATGTAGTTGTAGACATTCACGATTTGTATTTGTATTAGTCGGTGCATAGCTTATTTTTTAATATGTGTGACATCTTCCAAGGACTATGGTTATCCTCAAGGGGTTGGATACCCCTTGCTGAGTTAACCTGAGGAATATGAGATGACCACATGAGCTTCCTTATCCAGTGATGATGATTATGAGCTTCCACTCTTTGCATGAGACACATCAGATGTATGACCACATACAATTGAGAAGGCTGGGTAACCTACCCTCACGTTGACTTGATGTGCATGAGACTAGTATAATTTCATGTTGTGTTGTTATGTTACGTCGACTTGCATGTGATGTTTATCCTCGTGGTGACTCGTGATTGACCCTTGAATGGTAACATTGAGCTATACAACCCTGAAATGTTGACGTCCAACTTATTGATGACTAACGTGACCCCTTGGCGGGGTTGTCCACTCTTGCGTTGACCTTAATAGCCCTCCTTAGGTGCCATCCACCATAGCACTACCTTATATGAATTTTTTGGAGTACTTTGTTGTCGTTTTTTATTGTCAGTTGGTCGTACTGATCTGCTGCTACTATTTTTTATTTGTGAGGGTTGGATGATCTGTTTTAGGATCTTTTCTAGTTATGGGTTCTCTCCTTTCATAGGTATGTTGGTCTAATTGAGTCTCATGCAAGTAACCTAACGCTAAGATGTTGAAGTCTGTTTAGAAGCATTTTTTCTGAGGATAAGGGAGGTATTCCCTAACATCTTATGTTGAGTATATAATTGGTTAAGATATGATATATATTGCTACTATTATATATTGTTATATTTCATTAACAACTTATATCTGATATAGATTGCTACTATTATTACTGTTATTGTTTTCAGTACTTCAATGGTTATTGTAGATCATTGTTTCTGGGACATGCTGGACATGAAGGATATTGAGGTATGGTTATTGTTTTCCAAAAAAATGACATAACTTTATTGTATTGTATAAAATTGTACCATACTATTTTTTTTAAATAGTGGGAGTAAAAAGCAATATGGGATTATTGTTAACCTTCTCCTACTTGTTAATTTTTCTCAATTGAAAACCTGCATGATAGCATTGTTCTAGAAATGGGTTTGTTTTTCAATGATTTTTGTTTGCTTGTCCTAGTTGACCTTCATATCCAAAGCACTTTCTTGTTTGCTTTGTAATACCCATTATAAGATAGAATTGAATTACTCAAACTCTTAGAATTGAACTCCCCACCCCCGAGAGGCCTCCCCAAGAATTAAACATATTCATTGACATATAATGGGATACATTAGTGGCTCAATCCAAGAATTCCCAAAGAGTTTTATGCACTCAAGCTATTTTATTCTATGTATATTGCATTAACCATTATTGGTATCATGTCAAAAATTTGTATTCCTTTGCTATGGCCTTGAGGCTAAGAACACCAAATAATAATATGACCCATTCATTTAGTGTAAATACCTCAGCAGTGATACTCAACCCCAAACACAATTAGGCACTTTCTAGTAGACTCATCACAGTCATGGAAAACCCCTGGATGTTGCAATCAGTCACTGTCACAGTCCAACCAACTACTTGGGTCTACTATTTCTATAGTAGTAGCCTTTACCCTTTCCTTGAGTTATTGTAGTAGCCTACTTCTACCCCCTCGATCACCTTACAGGATGCTAGTAGCCTTGCCCTTGCTTCCCTTCAACACTAGATCCTTGGGACTCTTCCTGAAGGCTGTTACAGCCTCGTTCATATTCGTGACAGTCCTTTACCCTCCTCTCAGTCTAGTGCAAGCTCCTTTATTACACTGTGTGGCCTTTATCCATACCTTAGGGCTGCCCTTATAGTGGCATCGCTCTTTACTTAAAACCCATCTCTTGTCTTTGTGGGCCATACCTTTGATCCCTGCACACAAAACAATACAGTTGTTAGAAGGTCACATATTGTTTGACACTACTACATATGGATTGTTTTTCATATTCACTTATTATTATTTAGTTATAACATACTATTAAGTCTAGTTGATTCCGTGCAGAGAACTAGTGAGACTGGATTATTCTATTTGGCATTTTTAACAGACTTACCTAGGTCTTAAACACTATAGAAAATATTAGAAAGATCTTAGAAGCCAAGAGAATTGCCTTCTAATTTTTTTGTTGTATGTCTATGTTGTACCCTATCTATCAACATTTAGTGTTTAGATGTTATTTCAAGATGTTGGTTTGTTTAACTAGATGAAATGCGCAATCTTTGTCATCCACATCTGAACATGGCTCCAAGGCTGCTCAAAGTTTTAGGAATGGGTCCAAGGATTCCCAAAGTTTCAGGAATGGGTCTTTGTGTCTGGTAGGTATGCTAACATTGGATATCTATTATCTATGATGTATGTTCTTCCCTAAAACATTATAATTTTTTTCCCTTACAATTCTATACATGACTCCAAGGATGCCAAAATTTATAGGGATGGTTCTGTGTTGGGCAGTTTAAACTCTATATTGAAATTGGATATATACTATTTAGAATGCTTGTTGTCACCAATACTTTTATATATGTTTTCGCCAATGCTAGGTGAGTAATTGAAAGAAAGACGGATATCATAAAGAATAAGTATACCAAGGGAGAATATATGTTGGACACCATATAAGCTACATAATTTTTGTGTCTAAGGCATCAAATTGAATTATTGTAAATTTTTGATGGATAAGTTACTGCAGAGGTGCGCAAACTCCCATAATTTCTAAAATTATATTATTTTTGGTTATATCTTGGTTGCATTATCCATGTGGAAGTGGCAACCACCCCAACACTAGGAGCCTACATTTACACACATTCATAAATTAATTCAATCAATACGCACCTTCAATTCTTTTCAATTTCATTTATACAACATTTAAGCCGCCCTTAAATGCTTATTTCTTCTTGTCGTGGGTTACCCAGGGTCTATTATCAGTACCCAATAAACTGCCAACAACTTTCAGTTAATCCATGCATAAGTTATAATGCTTTGTGTGTATGAGAGTTGCACTTATCTTCTCTCCATAAATTGCAAAATAAAAATCAAGAATTGTTCCACATGATTCCATGCAAATGGGTGCATATATCATTTTCCATGTTAATGAGATGTCCCAGTTTTAGTTGTTTGAGAAAAATCTGTTGGCAACATATTATGTTCCATATCATTTTCCAACATTTTCAATCTACTAGCATAACTTATTCTCTTGTTCGTTCTCCACCATGTTAGTGGCATAGACCTGGGTGCATGTATGGATCCCCAATCTTTCCAATTCTAGGGTAAAATACCTAGTCTCAAACAACTCACCAACCTCCATATTTTACCCACCAACAATGAGGATTGGTCTCCTCTTTCAGTCCCCCCTAAAAATATTATGTTCATAGTTTGAATAGTTGTTCGGTGGAAATCCTTTGAAATGTATTGATAGATATATTTTGCATGATATATTATTTTTTCTATGTATTATTGAAGGGTGAATATATGAAATCGAAGCGTGAGCATCCCTACTAAGTTTACCATTCCCTCATGTAAATTATGGGCATATTATTTCTATTCTTGTTGGTTAAAGGGTCACATAAAATAGCCTGGATATTTACTTAGTTCCTAGAGGATTGAAATTAAGGTTTTGGAGCATGCCATTCCGTCATGCACACTGATAAATTGCTTCTATTCAAGTGGATGCTTCACAAAGATTTGTTGTGAAGGCATTTTTTCATCAATATATTCCTTTTGAAGCTATGGTTATAACTGGTGGCATTCTTCTCTATATCTTGATTCCAGAGAAGAGTTGCAACCATTGAAAAATGTGATGTTCCCTTTTTGAAAACCTAATCGCTTTGAGAAGATGCATTGAATTCTGAGACTTGCGTGGAGCATGCATTGACACTTATATAGACCTACATAGAATATATACACTATGAACACTTGCTAAATACTAGTGTCTCTCATCTCTGGTTGTGCACCCCTTCTGAAATGTGGTCTCTCTCACCATGATCTCTACTTGACCTACCAGTAGTTGGCACCAATGGGAAAGCTGCTAGATGCACCAAGTTCCTTATTAGTTGAGTGCATGGGAACACCTTGTGGCTAGACATGGATTATCCAATTCATGTGCAAGGTATCCATGCCTTTACTGGCCTATTAATGGATGGATAGGATGTATCAGATTCCTTTTAGGGTACCAGTAAGCACAACAAGTCCAAAATTGAACACATCCTATATGACCAGTATGGTACCAATAGAGGAGGATGGGGTGTCATCATTACCCTTATAAACACTGTCTAGGTCAAATTTTATTTCTAGTTAATTAATGGTCATATCATGTATAACTCACCACGTTTCAACTTTGTACCTTGCGATCTAGTGAGGTTCGCATCTAAGAATATCTTGCGAGGGAGGGATAACAACCTATTCTCGGCCTTTACTGAAATACCAAAGGATGGCCTTTACAGAAATTCCAAAGGACAACAAATTTCCAAAGAAATTCCATAAGATGGGAAATTCCAACTTGGGGATGCCATACAAGATATTTTATGCAAGCATTGCAATATTTCTCTTGCAATTAACTCGCCACAACGATGACACATAAAAAATGCATATAACTCTTTATTTTCATGATGTAAAGATGAAAGCGGATAATGTACTCCCTTTACATTTACCTTTATGATTTTTGTATTTCTTTTATTTACTCACGTAACATTGGAGAAAAACTATATAAATGTTTTGTTCAAAATATGTATCCTAGATAATAGATATCTAATTTCAACATAAACTACCCAACACATAACCATCCCTAATGTTAGGATGACAATGGTTAATGTATCGGTGAGAAGATTCTACCGATGAGAAACCATACGTATCACATTTTTGTGGTTTTGATTATCTGTATATATTCATTTTTTTAGGAGAAAAGAAATAAGTTGAACCCCCTAGTTTGAATTAAATTTATGTGGGATATGACAAGACTTCTAAGGCCTCCAAAGTTTACATTCCATCCCTAAGCCTCAGGGGTCTCCAATAGACAACGATGAGGTAGAGAAGCTTGCTGCCCCAAATATTGATCCATAGATTCCAAATAAATTAGATATATATAGTCAAATTCTAGAACAAGTGCAGATACTATTTTTCCTTATAGTTCAGTCAAAGGACCCAGATAGGTTACATAAAGAATACAAGAGACACAAGAGCAAGTAGGAGAGATCGAGTCTTTTCATCCTCTTAATAAGTTTCCTAATTATGTTGCATTGATGCCTTTATTGTTTAGAGAGTTCCAATTATGATGACATAGGAGGTGATTTTCATATTCACTTACATACGCACAGTTTGCAAGTAAATACATTTAAGTTGCAGAATACGTTTACATCAATTCTCCAAATTGGATAAGTAGTTGATTTGGAAAAATTTCCGCACCCTGTTGAGAAATGTCCGCAACCAGTTTGAAAATTCTCGTTGGACTTATAAAATTCCCTCACTACCTTAAAAAATTCCCGCAGGCCTCAAACATATGCACACAGGTCCAGAAAAATTCCCTAAAAAATGCAAAAAAGGTTTAAAATACCCGCAGGAAACCATAGCAATAGATGAAGTAAAATGCAGAAAGAAATTAGCTACAATATGATTGCATAAATCTACATTTTTGAATGGTTGATATTACTTTTCATGGATTGTGAAGATATATGTGAGACAAATTAAATATCTTGAGATGAACAAACCAACAAGGTTTCAGGGGGAGCAATTAGTCTACATATTGATAGGGGGCAATATGTTTAGATAAAGAAAATAAAATAAAGTGAAGTAGCATTGTGATGTTGTCATCAATGCATACTTCCCTTTTATGAATTTACTAGATGACTGTTGATAAATTCATTATGTGGGCACATCCTTACATGTAACGGGAATTAGTCTTCATGTGTGGGTTCTTCCATACTTATGTGGGCATGTCCTTACATGTCACGAGCATTTCAATGATCTGCTGGAATTTCAACACCTCCTGTGGGCATCTTTCCACCTCTATTTCAGGCATTTTGGGGTTCATCGAGAATTTAACTATTACCCTTTGGGCATATTTAACTAGTTGCGGGAATTTTATCTTAGTATTGCATGCATAATGCAATACTTACGGGCATTATGTCCATTAAGTGCAGGATTTAAATGTCTTCAAAATATTTCACTAGCTCAGAGTTATACCTGGAAGTAGGGTTGATAGGAGGTAGGTGAAGTATTTTTTGTATAAAACCATCCATCCTAATAAATTGGTGGAGGGCATATAGGAGCAAACCCTGACTGTATCTATCAATAAAACCTTGACTACAATTTATGGAGGGTAGATAGGAGAAACTCTCATACACAGAAAGCATTATATATTATGCTAGAAAATGAGTTAATGGATTAAATGAAAGTAATTGGCTTACCGAAGACATCTCCATGGGAAAAAATATACTAATATTGGATCTGCTTCTGGTTTTTAACCACCTGGTCCTGGAGATTCCTTATCCTATGATTTTCCTGATGCTTTAGTGACCTTCAACTTTTCTTATGGGTATCAATCTCAAACTTTCAATGTCCCTTTGTGTAGCTTTTGTAGATGAAGGGAGTGGACATCCTTGAGCACAGAAAAACCCCAAAGATGGGATACCATTAAAATTGAGTTGAATCTTGACACCCACCCAATAAAAAGCGACCTATAGGAAGAACCCGCACAACAAAAATTGAGTCAAATAAGAAATTGATCTATGTCTGGTGCAACTTAAGGGGTTCGCCACGCTCACAAGCTAGCTTTCTAGTTGTGTCATGGAAGGGGTTCATTGAACGAGCAAGAGATGACTCCTCTCAGTAGTAGGATTCTCAACCAAATCTCCCCTCTTTTGGTTAGCGCCTCTACCTCCTCTGCACACAACCTATACCTATATTTCTGGTTGTGTTAAGGAAGGGGTCCAAATATGTCAAGGAAGGGGTTCAAGTGATATATAAATTTGTAGTGTCCAAATATATTGATGTCCCTTGGTCACTTTTGGTATTTGCGGTCTCTATAGGCCTTCCTACCCTCTTTGTTTGTGGGGACTCCCAAGTTATCATTAATTGAGCAAACTCAGTGGCATGTCTAAATGTTGTGGACCTGGAACACTGGTGTGATCAAATCACCGAGGTAAGAGATTCTTTCCTCTCCATAATCTTTCAAAAAATTTACAGGGAGCACAATATGAGTGGTGATGTTTTATCCAAGGAAGTACTTTCTCTTGAGATGGGAAAACTCTCCTATCTTGAGATGTTGGACGGAGAGTCTATTGGGAGCGATACCATCCTGTTCTTTTAAGTTATGTTATTCAACATACTTGTTGTGGATTACTCATCTTTCTTAGTAAAGAGTCGAGTTTTTTTGAGCCTTTGACTATGCTCTACTAACTGCTCCTTTTGATGAGTTGTTTTCATGGCATATAAATGCCTTAGGTCGGGGGGATTTTCATTTTACCCCCTAGGTGCTTCCTTGGATAAGCCTTCAGGGCTCTTTATGTGCTTCATTGGACTGTGTGGAATGTCTTTTTGGTGCTAGATTGAGGCTTTCTTTTGTACACCCTTTGATGATGGGTTGTAGGATACTTTTTTGACATGGACTGGGTGCTTTGTATTGACAGAAGTATAAGATATAAGATATTTTTGACTTTTTTTTTCCTTGGGCCATCAAGAACAAATTTTACGGTTCTTTGTGTTCATTTTCTCTTATTGTTTACTTTTTTTACAAAATAATAGATTCTGTCAACCATTTTGGAACAAGGCAGAATAATCCATAGTTTTTAGCTTCTATAGTTTGTTTTTGCTTATTTATTTATTTATTTATTTAGTTTTATAATATAAAATTTATATTTAAGTTTTTTAGTCGACATGTGACACATCAGCGTTACAGACGTGACACATACCACTCACTTGGGCTGTAGAAAGTGCCTCTCAATGCAATAAAAAAGGGGCATGATTGTTAATAAAAACATAGTTAAAGTAAAAGGGAGTGACTATTTAGTTTTAAACAAAATAAAAAAATTGAAAGCAGAGTATAGAAACCAATTGAAAATGTAATTTTGCAGTTATAGAAAGTGTTTATTTTTTTAACCAGTTGGGCTTCCATGATAAATTTGTGTTCTCTATATCTTGTTGATTCTGTTTGTTATTTATTATTTTAAAAGTCGTTAAAATTGTGAAAAAGGTAACAATATTGATTCACCTCATCCATTTCAGTATTGTCCAATATTGTAGCATTTCAATGATTATGGTTATTACTTTTTTTGTTTTCATTACTTTAATGATTATTAATCCATCTCTTAGTTTGATAGTACTTTGTTGATTAAAACAATTAATATACCTATATTTTTTCTTTTTACAATTTATATGCGAAATGTTTATTCACTTTGTTGCATAACTTATTTTTCAATATGTGTGACATCTTTTGAGGACTATGGTTATCCTCAAGGGGTTGGATACCCCTTACTGAGTTAACCTGAGGAAGATGAGATGACCACATGAGCTTCCTTATCTAGTGATGATTATTACGACCTTCCACTCTTTGCACGAGACAAGTGAGACATATGACCACATACAGTTGAGAAGGCCAGGTAACCTACCCTTGCGTTGACTTGATGTCCAAACTGTCATGTCCTTTTTGCCATGTCATCATCCTTTATCATCAACCTTTATATTCCTTTTTTCCATGTCATCATCCTTTTTCATCAACAACTTGACTTATGTACCTATCATTGGAATCCTGAGCTTATAAAGTAGTTCACATAAACTTATTAAAGAAAATACCTACAAAGTAGCTTCCTTAGAGTGGTTAATGTTGACAATGATGTTAAAACATAGTAAAAGAAAGGCATTTTCCTTCCATATGCAGGAATTCTTTACATCAAATATGAGGATGAGCCAATTGTTTTTTGAATACTTGCTCTATACTTTGCAAGACCTATCCACATCAGCTGATTTCCACATTCTTTCACCCTTGGGTTCACCTTAAGAGCCCTCGTTAGGTTCCATCCACCATATCGCTACCTTATATGACTTTTTTGGAGTACTTTGATGTCGTTTTTTATTGCGATTTGGTCGTACTTCTATGATGCTATTGTATTTGATTTGTGAGGGTTGGATGATCTATTTTACAGTCTTTTCCAGTTATGGGTTCTCTCCTTTCATAGGTATGTTGGTCTAGTTGAGTCTCATGCAAGTAACCTAACGCTACGAGGTTGAAGTCTGTTTAGAATCATTTTTTCTAAGGATAAGGGAGGTCTTCCCTAACATCCTATGTTGATTTAACTTATGTTGAGTTTATAATTGGTTCATATCTGATATATATTGCTATTGTTATATATTGTTCTCTTTCATTAACAACTTAGATCTGATATAGATTGCTACTATTATTACTGTTATTGTTTTAAGTACTTTAATGGTCATTGTAGCTCATTGTTTCTGGGATATGCTGGACATGAAGGATATTGAGGTATGTTTTTTCTATGATGGACATGCTTATCTCATTGTTTAAGCTTTGAGTTGGAATATTTGAGAAAAATAAAATACAAATGACATGTTCTCAATGCATAGATGAGAACACATGAAATGACAGTACAATGTTTGGAGAGGTAGAAATATGTGCCTAACTCTTCTAGTTCTTATCTGAATCTACCTGAGAGTTTGCAGCTTTACCTTGACACAAGGTTCGAGCAACTGAAGCCTGGAACTGAGCTTGAGCTTTAGCAGGTTCGTGTGCTTATTTTTTTGTCTTTTTCCTTTTCCTTATAGTATTTCTTACGATGTATATCACATGATGTGCAGGAATCTTTTCGCTCTATAATATATTCATGGCCTAATGTGCATGGTCAACAAGACACCTAAAACTCAAATGATAGAAATTTACTATTCAAAGTTAACAAATATATATCACTTCCCCTTAACACTGATGTTAAGTTTTAGCATGAATTGAGATGGGTTTGTGATATTTTTGGGGTTTGCATTCCATAAAAAATATGGCAACCAATAGTGTTTATGTTTCATGTAATGAAAAATACCCAAATTACAATTACATCCACCCTGAAACTTATAAACAACAATAGGATAAGAACGTTATATAGATGACCTGGTGTAGTAACTTGAACATCCTAAATATTATATATTTTAGGTATGTTTTCAGTAAGTCAAAATCATGTCTTGTGATTTAGTTTTGGTTGAACGTACCTGTAGTTCCTATGTTGTGCTTGTGTCATATTTAACCACATCTTCCATACTCATGCAACATTCATATCTCTTATGTGCTATGATAGTATACAAACTTTATACTAAAATGGTCTTAAACTTAAATGATTAAAAATGAAATCTATGCATACTACAGAAACCTGTGTGATAACAAAGTTGATATTTGTACTGGCAGACAAAGGGGAAATGTAGCTGAATAGAATCTATGTGGGTTGAGAATTTATGATCAAATTTAGAGAGGAAAATGTAATATTTTTACAATAGCAAAACAAATATTCTCAGAAGCAAGGTGACGAGAACAACTTGACTAAGATTTGTCACAACAGTCTAAAATTCAAGTTTAGTAGGCACTTTTCTGATATGGCATTGCAGGGCCTATTCATCCTGTCACTCATTCCTCCAACTTGGAAGGTGGGTTTAATGCTGGTTTTTTACATGGAAAAGGGCCATGCAAAAGTGATTGATATAAAAAAATTGTATATAGGTTGACCACTTTACATGTTCCTCTCATCTAAAGAAGCCTTCCATTAGCTTGTACATGCAAAATTTGACTATATTCTGGACTATATATAACTTGCATATTAAAAATGAAGATTTTTTGGATATATGATCTAGAGTATCTTACACATATGGTTTTGATCTTATAATCACTCTTTTGTTCATGGTTCCTGTGAATTGTCAACTATAGACATACTAGAAACCGTTTTTCTTACTGTTAGTCACCTAAGTTGATGTTTAAGGCAATGTTCTTAATCATTTTTTCCAGCACTTCCCATAATATATTCTCTATTATTGCTAAAATGAGTCTGAATTTATGCATACAGGTTTCCGTCGTTATGATATGCATGCAGATTCTTCATACTCTTTTTAGTATGGAGTTAATAATTTAGTTATGGTGGATTGCAGGTCCCCCTGGATCAAGGAAGGGTACTCAATCTCCATTAATTAAGGAGGAATATTGCTTATGCCACTTGGCCACAGGAGATATGCTAAGAGCAACAGTGTATGCCAAGACTCCTTTAGGCATAAAAGTTAATAAGGCTATGGAAAAGGTAAAGTTTAAAACTATATTGGGTGTGTTAAAGAATTAATCATCAACTCTATGAGTTATTTCAATTACTTTTTATTAAATTTGGTTCTTAGATATTTGAATGCTTATTTTAATTATGTCCATTTGGAAGACTTTGTGATCCTTGCATCTAAACCTTAATATTGTTGTATACACACATTTTCATTACGCTATATAGGGGGAGATTCTCTCTGATTACTTGGTGGTTGGAATTATTGATGAAGCCATTAAAAACATTCATTCTAGAAAGGATATATTCTTGACGGTTTTCCTCGCACTATAGTCCAAGCTCAGAAGGTATGGCATCTATGGGTGAATACTATATGCTACTAATAGAAATTTAGAAGTTAGAAACAAATATTTCATTTTTTTTCTTCTGATGTGATCCTTTGATAATTTCATTTCTTTCTGCTAGAATTTGTCATTTGTTATTTCTATTTTCTATATATTTTGTACTGTTTTAAGGAATTCTTTTGTTTGTGTAGCTTGATGAAATGCTGGAAAAAAGAGGGGAAAATTGATAAAGTACTAAACTTTTATATCGATGACTCAATTTTGGAGGAGAGAATTACTGGTCATTGGATGCACCCATCTTGTGGATTCTCATATCACACAAAATTTGCTCCTCCAAAGGTTCCGAGTGTTGATGATGCAAGAACAAGATCTCATTAGAAAATGATTGGTACTTATTATTTTGTCTTATGCATCTAGAATGTTCCTGGAGTTTTCTCTGGACTATTGCTAATCAAGTGTATCGTTATTTTACAACATAATCGAGTGTATCGTTCTTACTTTTAGGACCAAATTAGTCAGATGCTTCTCTTAGCACACCTGATTTAAGAAACATAGGAAATATACTTTCCTCCTGAGGAAAAAAAAACCAATACACCTGGGGAAAGATTTATTTATGTTTTGATATATTCTTATTGCTATCCTATAACTCATGAAGATTGAATATTTATATTAATTTTCATGTGGATAGAAAAATATCATCTTACTTATTACCAAAGTAAGAGTTGCATGGTTTATGACATCCACTATATATAGAGACTAAAGAAATTTTATATTGCACATTTTTTATATTGGTAATCAGCAAGGAATACATTTTCATAAATAATAGGATTTTGCCACATCACAGAAATATTGATGTTTCACATGCAGTTGAGTCATTGAAAGAACTTTAAAGGATTAATTGAGGCTTCAGCAGTGACAACTTGAGTGGATCGTATTCTAACTTCTAAAGGACATCATAATTGATTAAAGGTACAATTGTCTAGATTTGATTCTCAACCTCCAAGCATTAAGAGAATTTATAGTGTTTTAAGATTACAGTCAAGTGTAGGGTTCCTTTTGAAAACCTGTCTTCTATAGGGGGGTAAGGAAATGAAATATCACTCTGATATTGTATGCTAATGAATTTATTAAAGGTTATCCTTAGTTGACATGGATAGTTGATAATAGGTTTCATAAAATTTTAGTATAACCATGACATTCATTGGTAATATGTTTCTATTACATTACATGGTCAATGGAATTGAAGCCAACTTCTTTACTTTTTTATTTTGAATTTGGCTAGATATACCAAAATTGCATTGTTTCAACAAGGGCTTGGTTGGTTGGTAAAGAGGGGGTGTTGTTATTCCCCCCACCAAGGTTCTAATTCCCCTAAAGACATGTTCTCTCCTTCTGTGATTGGTCATTGTTATCAGTACCAACTGGTCCAGACAGGAACAAGTGAGTTCAGACCTGCTCACAATTTCTCAGCACTGAACTGGATCCCAATGATGAATTATATCTAGGCTTAAAAGGTATTATGTTTTCCTCTTTTTGATCTTGAATCCTTTGTAAAATAGTTGTATCACTTCCCCTTAACACTGATGTTATGTTTACAAATGACATGTTCTCAATTCCTAGATTAGAACACATGAAACAACAGAACATTGTTTGGAGAGGTAGACATATGTGCCTAACTCTTCTAGGCCTAATCTGAATCTACTTCAAAGTTTGCAGCTTTACCTTGATACAAGGTTTGAGCAACTAAAGGTTGCAACTAAACTTGAGCTCTAGAAGGTTGGTGTGCTTATTTTTCTATCTTTTTCCTTTTCCTTATAGTATTTCTTATGATGTATAGCATATGATGTGCAGGAACATTTTCTTTCTATATAATATATTCATGCCTTATGTGCATGGTCAAGAAGACACCTAAACCTCAAATGATGGAAATTTACTATTGAAAATTAACAAAGATATTCTGGATATCAGAAAGTCATTTGTATCATGCCTATGCATGGTACAAGCTCTATCTCATCTAGAAAAACTATAATAAAAACTTGGCACAGAAGGATTTGAATCTATTTCGATGACTGTATTGTTGGATGCCATTTCTATTATGCCCTATGATTACAAACATGGGGCTCATCATTTTGAACTGGAGAATGAGAAGAAAAGGAGTTTGAGAATGGACAATATTTTGGGATTTAGTTTGGACTCTACAAAGGACACCATATAAGCGGTAGGGTATTTTAATGTAAGGGGTGTATATGTCGTTGTTTGAGCTGTTTGCATCTGTATAATATTTGCTGCGAAATCTATTTTTTTTTAAATACATAGTGAACGTCACTATAGCAACAACAAGACGTCGCTGGAGAGACAACTTATCGTCGCTCCAGCGATAGAAATGGACTTAGCCATTTCTTAGTGGCAACATACCTTTGTGCCTATTATGTCACATTAACGTTTCTATTTCAATGAATATGCATCTCTATAACGACGCATTAACATTGTTATTGCGACAACAATACGTCTCTATAGCGACGATTTACCGTCACTCCAACGTCAGAAAAGGACTTAGTCGTTTCTTAGTTGCAAAAAAATTTCATGACTACAGAGATGCATTGAAGTTTCTATAGCGATGAGTGTCTGTCACTCGAGTGATGGAAAATGACTTGGTTGCTTGTTTTTTTCCACAAACTTCCGTCGCTATAGCAACAAATTAACGTCGTTATAGCGACTCATATAAGTTTTTGAAGTAACGACCACACTCACCATGTCTCATCTCTTTTATGTCTCTATAGTGACAGAATGTTTGAAGTCTGGCTACTGTGACGAGAATATTTCCATGAAAATCAGGGCTCATGTCCATCGCTATAACGACACAAAAATGTTGCTATAGTGGCAATTTGTCGTGGGAAAAATGTTCACATATACTAGTGAATGGATGTTCCATTATTTTTTTACAGGAATTTGACTCCCAATATGGTGATATGGAAATAAAGGGAACATGAGCTTGATGACCTCCAAGCAACAAATGATCCCATGACTGTGAGGGCTCTAAGAGAATGCGAACTCCTGAAGTATTTCAGGGTTCCAGGGATGGGGGAATATGTACAATTACTGGAGTATTTGATCTGTATATGGGATCCTGACCAACAACACTTTTAGGTTGGGACCCATATATTGACCATAGATGTTGAGGACATCTATTTCTTTACTATCTTATCCTTAAGGGGGAGTCTAGTGGTAGTCACAGGTACCAAGGGTGGTGAGATGTCAGTAGACGATCTCATTGATGAGTATTGTGTGGTGGGGACTAGATACCAGGGAGGAAAGATACCCATCAAACATATAGTAGACCGACCTTTGAGGACTATAGCCTTCATGATTGAGAAGGTAGAGGGAAACAGGGCTGCTCACCAGTCCACATGTTGTATGCGATGGAGTGTATGGATCCTACCATATTCAACTAGTGTGAGGGGTTGTTAGTCAGTCTCAAAGATAAGTTGACAAAATGTCAGAGCGGAGAACTGAAACAATTTGGTTACAGGGCAGTAGTGGTGTCCTTCTTGCTTGAGCAGGGGCCACTGATGTGACCATAGGTTCCTCTGAACAAATTGAATGCAGAAGATCCTAGGATGTTGTAGTGGGTCGAGGCCATGGCCCGACATGGTTGTGGTGGAGGGCCCACCTTTGCATACGGTGCAATATTATTTCATTGGATCTGAGGCCAACTAATGATGGTGGAGGAATACACCTATGCCAAAGCGGACTTCAGGGGTGACCCTGACCTTCCATTTACCAAGGGGGATTAGTGGGATGATCGAGGTAAGAAGAATACCATTACATATGTGTTTTTGTTTTATGTTGTATTTTATTTTATTTTGAATGATACTGAGACATACAATGCTTTTGTGGAGACATAGGAACTTCTCGTCCAGCAGGAAATGCTCCCATAGAGAGACGACGAGCAGCGAGGGAGATGGTTATCAGAAATGTGGAGGTTAAAGAAGAAATTCAATAAATTGAAGACAATCTTCAATGATTGACTGTGGGGGTACCAGACATTTTGATAGATGATATTCCTAGGCTCTACCAAGGCCATACTCCAAGAGTGTCTGGACATTTTGGGAGGCTACTCCGTCGAGTGGCCCATGCTGTGATGTGCTACCACAAGCACGAGGATTAGCCCCAGAGTGGCTTCCTAATTTTTTAATTTTATTTATACTAAAAGCTTAGAAGCTTCAGTTTTCTCCCTTTTATATGTACTAGAGACTTGATGGCTCCATATTTTGGGTGAATTTAAATCTTATGGACTCAGTGTGTATCTCAACAGTAATTTATATATAAAAACTCTTATTTCCATGTGTGTGTGCATGATGTGTTATGTGTATGAATGACTACTTATGTATTTATGTAATTCGAATGCATCAAAATAATGTTTAAAATGAACTTTAAATATGAGCAAGATACCAATCCAAGAAAAATTTTGGTAGTGAATCTGCTAATGTACTTAAATGTCTCGAGATGTGATGGTAGGAAACTTGTTCGAAACACATTTCCAATAGTCAAACTCTCCGAAAAGTACGAAGAAGTAGGGGGTTTTGAATAGTGTAGAATCGGTTTAACTAAAGTACAACTAACTCCAAATCTAGGTAAACCCTAATATGACACATCATTAGCTACTGATTTAGTTAACAAACCAATCACTGCATGGTACTCTGCAAGATTGTTTTTTGCGAGACCCAAACAAGTTCCTACTGAGCTCACTAGATCACCGGTAGGGGAGTACAACACCTAGGTTGTCGAAGTGAGATTCAAGGTGTAACGGATAGCACCATCCATGAAACCTAAATAGGTGGTCATCTATACATTTTAAACATGACACTACATAATCACATTTATCTAAGACACATCTTACATTCACACTAAATCCACACTTCAAAAAGCACACAACACTCTATAAACACTATATACAAAAACCCTATGCTAGATGACCTAGGCATAGTATTTTTTGAAGTAGATCAGCCCATTTCGAGGCTTTGCCAAGAGAATTCCATCAAAATGCATTAATTCATACGCTCCTTTCTCCAAGAAACGACTGTCAACATAGGGTCCATGCCACATGGATTCCATCTTTCCACCCCCTAACTTGTCATGTTTATGGTCATATGTCAAGACCAAATCACCTTCGTTAAAGAAGAAAGGTTGAATGAATCTGTTGTATTGGGCTTTAATTTGTTGTTTATGCACCTCATTTTCCAAGGTGAAATATCGACGAGTCTCATCGAGATAGTTTAAATATAAGAATTGTTCCTCCTTTGGAGTGGCATTGGAAAGCGATTATACGATCAGTTTTAGAGAAGGGATTTCACATTCTATCGAAAGAGTATCCTCCAACCCATATACTAACTAAAAAGGTGTGAATCCGGTGGATTTCTTGATGGTAGTATTGTAGACCCATAATGCATAAAATAGTTGTAAATTCCAACTGGATTTCGCTCGTCCTACCATCTGTTGAAGCATAGTTTTTAACACTTTATTGATAGCCTCAACCTGGCCGTTGGCCTCTAGGTAGTAGGGTGTAGAGTTGTCATGGCGTAAACCTAGATTAGCACTTAATTTCGACATAATATTATTCTGAAAATGTGAACCATGATCGATCGCAATGGCCCGAGGAACTCTGAATCTAGCGATAATATGGTTTGAAAAGAAATATGGAAACCGTTTTTCCATCTTCAACATATGTAGGAATAGCCTCAGCCCATTTTGTAAAATAATCTACAACTACAATGATGTAACCATGCCCCCCAGCTGAGATAGGTTTATAGTGCATGAAATTGATGCCCCATTTCACGACTGAACCAACATATATGATGGTATACAACAGAGCAGGGTGGGGGTGCTTCTTAGATGTGAAAAGTTGATAGAGCAAGAATTTTTTATACAACCTTTATATAGTCTTTAATGATCGAGGGCCAAAATTACCCAGTGCATAAGATTTTTTGGGCAGTAGCCATCCTAGAAAGATGACCTCCACAAGATCCAGAGCGACATTAATTTAAAACTACTTCAAACTCTTCATGAGTTAAGCAACGCCACAAAATTGCATCAACGTCACGACGATACAATGTATCAGTGATAAGAAGGTAACACTTAGTGTGATGACGAATATGAAGACGTTTGTATCGAGTTGCATGTGGCTAGAAGCATTCTGTCTAGAGATAGAGAATCAAGTCTCCATACTAGGGGTCATGCGTACTAATGAGGAACATTGATTCATCTGGAAATGAATCAAAGGGTTATGTATCCTTGATAATAAAGGGAAGGTCACACATAATCTCCACAAAGATGAGAGACTTCTTAGAAATGGATTGCATAAATTCCAACTCAAAGTCCTGGAGGATGACAATCCAGCGAGAGTATTTTCCCCCAAGAACTTGACGAGTCAAGATATAATACATGGGGTTGGAATCTGCATATACTGTAGTTGTTTAAATCAAGATGTAATGACAAAAATTTTGGACCATGATGACTGTGGATAGAGCTAATTTCTTCACATGCAAATACTAGGTTTCAGAGTCCAAGAGACTCTTACTAAGGTAATAGATCACATGTTCATGCTTGTGTTCCTCTATTTGAACCAATACCATGTCGGTGGTGGATAGGGATGAAATCACGTACAAGGAGTAGTCCTCGGTATAATCGAGTGGTTGTAGGACAAGTGCATGCATAATGGAACATTTGAGAGTGTTGAACACATGTTGTGCTAGGTCATCCTATACAAGGGATGTATATTTCTCTAATAAACACATGAAACAGTGGGTTTTCTTGGCATAGTTGCAGGAGAACCAATGTAAAAAGTTTTCCTTCCCTTGCAAACTTTCGAGTTCCGTGACATTGGTATGCGGAGGTAAGACTAAGATGGATTAAATTTTCAAATGGTCTATACAGATTCCATCCTTGGACACAATGAAACCAAGTAATATTCCAGTTTCGACACAAAAAACACACTTATGTGGATTTAATAGGATGTTGTAATGGCAACAACTAATAAAAATCGCTCTTAGATGATCAACATGGTGATCTCGCTGCTGTGTATGATAATTCAAGTCATTAAGGTACGGTTCCACGATGTGTTTGATGTCATGGAAAAAATAGGACATGACACATTAAAAGGTAGCACCAATGTTCTTTAAACCAAAAGGTAGCTTCTTGTAGGAAAAGGTCCACCATGGGAAAATAAAATCCATTTTGTGTTGATCGGATGGGAGTATTTGAATATGATTATAGCTAGAAAATCCATCCATAAATGAAAAGATAACACTTATGGCGCAGTTATTGATGATTTGATCGATATAAGGGGTAGGAAGCTGTCCTTAGGACAAGCCCTATTGAGGCCCTGAAAATCGATACAAACCCTAATGGTGCCCTATTTTTTGTTTATGGGGACAATTTTAAACACCCATTCAGTCAAAGGTATGGGGTAAATAAACCCAGCCTTAAGAAGCTTCTCAATTTCTTCCTTAATAGCCACTCCTTTCCGTGGATGAACCTATCGTAATTTCTGATGGACTGGATTCACATCAGGGTAAGTCCTAATCTCGCGAACCATGATCAAAGGATATATCCCTAGCATTTATTCATATGTCCAAGTGAAAATATCCCTAAATTCTTTGAAAAGGGTCGTATAAGACTTGAGTTATGAAATGGAATAATTTTGGCCTATATTAATGTTTTCTACAACTTCGGGTTTCACTGATAGCCTTAGTAATGTTCCTTTATCCAGGGTGTCGTAGCTCGAAGTTGAAGTAATGTTCACAAATGCATCCAACGATGTAAGAGGAGGGTTAGTCAACAGAAAAAACACCATAACCGAAGATTATTTAAGAAGACCTACTCCTATGTTTTGATATTGCGAGGATGAGGAGGTCAAGAGTGGAAGTTGTTTGCAGAATTGGAAATCGCATCTGGTGAACATAAATCAAACTCATTAATTGTGACAATATTCCCTTGGAATGGGAACTGGACGAATCAAAACACAAATGAAGCAACATCTTGCATCATGTAGAACAAAGTATGACCTAGGAGGATATTGTAATATAGAGGAGAATCAACAAAATCAACGTGAATGGACACTAATTTCCCCCCCAGTTCGACCTGGAGGAAGGAGAGTAATCCATAAGGTTGAAAACCGCGACCATCAAAGGCCTTTAATGTCATGGGAGATCGGTTAATCTATGGGGATCCAATAGCTCGCTAGAAAGACAAAGACATGACCGAAGTGGAGGAACCCTCGTCCAACGCAGTGCGATGAATTATCTTCCCAATAAAGTTTGTGGATAGTTGGAAATCCAATTGATGGGAAAGAATAGACTTGAAGTCATCCATTTTGAAGGTGGTAATGTTATTGTGTTCATGGTCCAAATCTCCAAAAGCCTTCAGTAGGTTCTTCTGCTACACGAGACATGTTTGGAGTAAATCGAGGGTTGACATAGCACATGGTTCGAGAGCCCAGTATTCAACTATATTTTAATATTTGGCGGCACACACATTAGGATTGAATATGGATTTTCGAATGGTACTCTTATGTGGCCGAAGAACCATGCCAGAAGTAGGTTTTTCTATATGAAGACTATTAGGAGGAGTAGGGGTGGATACTTGAGTTTTATCTGTTGGAACATTATTAGTATTTTTCTCTGGTGGAGGGTCATAACTATGGGTTTGAGTAGTGAGACTAACTTATTCACTGGACATCATTTTAACTTCATCTATGGATGATGAAGGATACCCATTGCAAGGACTAATGGTCAATCAATTGTTGTTGGGTAGGGAAAGGATATGTTAGAACTGTTGGGGCGGGGGTGTTTTTAAGAAATTTATTGACCTCCTCACGACGAGGATACTCTTTGGTGAAGTGGTCACCTCCACATATAAGGAAGGGGAACTTTTCCTTTCTCTTGTTTTTATATTCGACATCAGAATTCTGTGTTTTATTACCTTCCTGTCGATTCTTAGATTTCTTGGATTTATTCTTTCCCTTCTTATTTGTTCCCGAAGAGTCTGAGTATTGGACCGCATTCACTTTGGTTGAAACAATAGGAGGGGAAGCAGTCTTGGGATTCGAAACAATTTTATTAGTGGAAGTGGAAGGTCATATTTTTTCGTCGACCGTGTTTGGAAAAAACCAAGAATTCCATTGATCGGTGGTTCTGTTGAAGGTCTTGAAGGATCTGAAGTGGGACGAGGAGCATTGGGGATCAATTCATACAGGGTGCCTGACTGGGAATAGAACAAGTCAAGGTATTGAGCACAACTAATAGCTTGCTCCTCGATAACATCACCTCCCATGGAAACATCCCTAGCAATGAGGGGACACAAAGATTTGGTAAACCAATCAGCTAGTATTTGGTCGGGAATAGGATATTTTATCAACCTACGACGTCGTGTCCACTCATGTATATGGTCAGATATATGGGTGGAAGTGGTTTGGTGAAACAAGGTTAAAATATCCGTACCTGTTTCATATCGGATTGGTAACTGGAAATGCATTAAAAAGGCCATTGCTAAGGTATTGAAATCCCAAAAGGAATGTTGAGGAAACTCAATATACCACTTTGTGGCCACCTTGGTGAGAGTTATATGAAACAATCATAGATGGATAGAACCATCCATCAAAGAGTTGGATGAGCACCACAAATGATATGTCATCATGTGGTTCTTGGTATCTTCACCGGGTTTGCCATCAAATTTTGGTATATCAGATGGAAACTTAATAGGGATAGTTGACCATGAGGGATTGTGATGGACATGTTCATTAATCGATCTAGAAATATCTGGCAGTTCTAAAGTAACCATCAATGGTAACTATTGATTAGGATGAGGGTACTGGTAATACTGATAAGGCATATGTGGACCAGTAAGGCCGTAGGTTGATTGATATATGGGTGTTGACGATGTTCCCATGACCAGTTGATTAGGTGGTTGATTCACGAATGATCCTCCCAAGGGTCCCCCCGATGGTGGATTTCCTTGGGTAGGTGGGACTCCAGAGGGTGCGACTCTAGGAAAAGGGGGCCATATGAGTGGTGGTCCTCCAGAAGTTGGGCCTCTAGGTGGTGGACCTCTAGGTGGTGTACCTCCAAGTGGTGGACCTATGAAAGGTAGACCTCCGGGTGGTGGGCCTCCCAAAGTTGTACCTCCATATCCTCCAGCAGTATTAACAGGTGGTCCCCCAAGTACAAGGACACCATAATATTTAGGTTTCCCCCATGGGGTATACATACTTCTAGGGTAAGGAATTCCAGGATGAACAACTCCTGAATCTATAGGTTGATAATTTTGATTGACTATAGGTGGTTGATTTCCTGGATAGGTATAACCCCATGAAGGTTGGGTAAAGGTAGGTTAGACCCATGAGGGTTGTCCCATACCTGAAGAGGGGATAACCACATTGGTGTTCGTGGAAGGTACACTGACTGTTGGTTGTACTAAAGAAATATTTTTCCCCGTGATTGAAACAGTTCCCCTGGTTGACAAAGAAACTTGAGCTAGAGGTTTCCCCCCAGTCGTAGAAGGTGCATGCGAATAAGAAACAGATGGGATATTTCGGGTCGGTGAGATGAGGATGGAGGGTTGACCTAGATCATAAGTGACCATGTTTTGAATGGGTGATCCTGAGTTAGGAGCCACATGAGATGGTGAAGGAGCATGGTATGCATGGGAGGCTATTTATGAGCAATGGGGTAGAGGAGAAATACTCCTCCTTCTTATGTTATCCCCCATCCTACGCAAATGATCAAGAGTTTCTTGAACTGGTCCAAGGATATCTTCGTTTGTAGCGAATCTAGTTTCTCGTGGGGGGTAACATAAGGTAAACTGGTGGTCCCGTATTTAGTGATGTCTTATCCTAAGTAAGTCTCCCAAAAAGGAGCAGTTGGACCAAATTTTGATGCCACAGTATCATCTAATGGATGGGTAAAAACCCAATCTCGTGCATCGGGTTGACCCTTCATTTGAAAATGAAAGGTTGTATATTTTTCATAAGGTTGTTGAACTACCAAAAGAGTGGATGGATTTTAAAAGGAAGATATTTCTTCCCCGAATTTGGTAATCGGAATCCCTTCTACATGGGAATTAGTCGTAGCTAGTTGGTCCATGGTTTCCCTTTAGGATTTCTCTCACAAATGGAGGAAAGTTGGGTGGTAAACCCTGCAACCTATGAGACCATCTCATAGGTAACCCAACCAAAATGCTGGCCGAAAAAATTCTTCTCTAAAGTCTTGTCAAAAGAAGATATCACACACAAACAATCCTATGCAAGCTAAGCTAACAAGAAAACTTAAGTGATAGGAAGGGCTGATGAAAAGTCATTTCCTCACTAGAATTCTCAAGTTGTCGCAACTGGCGATATACTGCAGGGTCCAATAGTAAAATTTGACAAGGAGGATTGGGGTCGTACCCTTTCCTGAATACCCAACTACCTGGATGACATGTGCATAGTAGTTCCCTAAGTGGTGTTCTCAGTGTATTGCTCCAACAATACGACCAAAAGGATCTTCTCAGTTGGTGTGGGTTTCCTAGAGGGGTCTCTCGATATACACAAGGTACGTGGGAGATCAAATCCATATTAGTTCTGTCTGATGCACAACCGTTCGAAATGGGCCTTCCTATATACTACCTAGTAAGTGAATAAATTTTTGATATACCTTAAAGGTACATGAAAATTCGTTCTATATACCGGTTGGTATGTGGAAGAACCGCACGATCCCTGGGATGTAGTGCAGTCCAGTAACAATAGCTCCTATGTTTATAGACCCCGGAACACCTCTTCTAACCTATCACTCAAATTACTAAATATTTTAACCTAAGCTACTATTGTTTTTATCTTGATGGTTAGTGAATGTGGAACAAAGTGCAATATTACAGATCTATATGTGATGCTACTTTTCTCTTCGATGAACTCTACCTAGAGTAAGAGAGACACTTTTCCTTTTTTCCAAACGAGAGTACTATGCAACTTTCAACAATTTCAGCTTCAAGCTTCCAAAATATTTCCAAAACACGCAACAATTTCCAACACTAAGCCTAAAATGTCTCTGAGATGAAAAGGAAAGAGAAGCCTCTAATGTCTAAATGTCTATGCTTCCTTAATCAATTTGCAAAAAATAAATTTTTAAATCACTCAAGAAAGCCAAAAGAAATCAAAGCAAACAAGCAAACATTTTTCGTTTTTTTATGTAATTTGAAAAAGAAAAGGCTAAAAATCACACAAGATGAGGTGCAAGAAACTACAAGACTCTCCTTTCTTACAGATCTAATATCACTTTCAGAAGATCAATGGACAAACTATGAACACAAGACTAAAATATACACAAAATTTTCAGTTTCAAAGTTTCCTACTAACAAACTTTTAAGATCTAATTCCAAAGAGGAAGATTGGGCTAAAATAGTGTCAGAACTGTCAATAGGAACAAAAATAAAACTAACAACGGACCAAAAGGGAACACAAATTTTCAAGGACAAGCCTCAAAGATGTATATGGCCTACCTCAGCGCACTTTGAAGGGCTGCACCAAGGCATTAGGAGTGGGTCACTGCTCCTTGTCTTCTACTGAGAGGCGTCAGCGGTGCACTATGTTGCAAGAGGACATGCGTCAATAGTACTTTATGATAATAATAAACAAGCATACATAGAAATCCGACACTCTATCAAGCTCACCTAGGTGCATCAGTGAATCTAGATACCAAAAAATGCCAGTAACCTGCAGGATAAACCAATGTGGATCAAACTGGAATGAATTTGAGGAAAAATGCAAACCATAGAAGGAAACTGAAAGTGTATCATGGTATATCACTCACCTTGAAACTCTAAATAAGTAAGAAAACAAAATTCATAGGGTTGAAATCAAAAGTGAGATCAAAATTCATAGATCTAACTGGATCTGGCCCAGATCAGATTGGATATTCCCCATATGTAATTGGATCTTCCTCGGTATGGTCTCCAAATTTGTTACCGGGAATATTTCAATTAGTTCGGACACAATTTGTTCCCCTAGCCTACTTGGTGCAAGTCTAGAACAAAAGGACACAACAATGTATCCTCTCCCTATATGATTGATCTACTTGAATTCCAAGCCCTCTTTACCTTAAGTGTGAAAGGTTGTCCTTGTTTTATAGATCCTGGAGCAATCAACTATACCTACAAAGGACACAAAAACAAGACAAGAAATGATAGCAACAAGATAAATCAATAATCTATACTATTAATCAAGGAAACTAGTAATAAACAATCAATATTAACGTAAATCATTTATGGGAAAGGGAAACACTTTTGTATTAAAGATGAGAAAGAAATATACAACCAAAGCCTTGATGTCAAAGCTTTTCCTTTATAAGATATTTGACTCACTCACACACATTATCAACTATGCAACCTATTACTCAAAACACTCTCTCTTTGCCTCCTATACCATACTTGAATCCAACAACATAAGGATGCTCTCTTGGTCTCTTCGTCACATGGTCAATGCAGCTTGATTTTATAGGCCAAAGGAAACCCAAATGGGTTGAGATATTTTGGGAGGAAGGTAGGGAATATCCATAGGGGTTAGGAGGTTGAGTTCCATCTCTCCCAAGAAGTTAGGATCATCCTCCACGAGATATTTCTCCTAGAAGCTTGTCGAATCTTCTCTTTTTTTCCCTTTTTGGACTGCTAACATTCCTTGTAAGAGGGTTAAGAGCGCCGACTCTCTTTGTGGTTTGGTGGCAGGTGCCACTGGCACATTATGTCAGTGGACAAGAGGCTTAAGGCTTGTCTGATGCCCCGTTTTATGAAGCAAGGTGCGTCATACTGCCTGGGAGTGAGAAATAAGGCCCCCAAAAGAGGTCTTGGCCAGGGAATTCAGAGGATTATAGCATTATGAAATTTTTTAGGTGTAGCAATGGTCCATCATATTATAGTGGTAAATGTAGAAGGCTAGTAGAATATAAGCACGTCATGTAAGTATATGGACTAAATTCAAATATGTATACACATTGTATCCATTTGGAAAGTGGAAAATAAACTAATAGAGGTCATCGTAGATGGTCGTGCATACACACACAAAAATATTGCAATATTTATAAATAGTAGTAAGGGAATGGATGCTACTGTAAGACCAAACTATCAATTTGTTGAGGTTATAGATGCTAAAGATGGAAATATGGAAACAAAGGTTAATAGATTGATAATGGTTGAGGATATTATGGACCTTACTATTGGGGATGAGTTATTGTTAATTATAACTTTTTAAAACACACTCATGCGCGAAAGAAAAGGAAAGAACAAGGTATCCCTAAGGATGTTATTAAGGGAATAAAACCAAAGAATATAAAATAGTGTGGCTTGTTATTTAAACTATGTTGTAAAAAATGTGTTTTATCTTAAATTATTTTATAAAAAAATGTACTCTAGAATATAATGTTCCATCTTACAATATGTATGTACATATTCATACATTTTATATTTTTCTGTTAAGACGTTTGATTATATTTCTGTGAAATTGATACATTTATGATTTATCCAATTGTTGGCTAACACTAAATAATGATTGCATTTGTTGATAAGTAGAAGATATTGATGATACATTTACTAATACCTAATATCGAACTAGGTTATTGATATTTGGGTGGGATGATCCAAACCATCCTTTAAACCATACCAAGGTGAAAAGAGCAACATTGAAGAGAACACTACCACTTGAAAATTTTGAAGAACTGATGACATTACCATATAATGATGACATGCCACCTAGCCTAATGATGATGATGATAGTCAAAATGCAGTGCATGAAGAAGGATTGAATTAAATTCTCATAGGTTTCTTTGGGGATCAAAAAAATGATGGGGATAATGATCCTATGTTTGAGAGTACCGATGACAACAACCTTAGTGAGTCAAAGAAGCAAGCATCGAAGACACCCATGTTTAGATCAGGTGCAAGTAGAACATAAAAAATTGCATGAACATTAATATTTTTATAAATTCACTATCCGGTTGGTTAGACAAATTATTCACTACCCTACTAATTGATTTGAATTCTATCTCTTAATTTGCATTGTCAATTGTTCTATGTAATTAGTAAATATTCATCAACTTCTTTTATATTTCTTTAAGGTGATTTTAAAACCATATATTGTATATAAATAGTGCTAGTATAGAATTACTTATTAAAAATGTTCATAATCAGTCAAACATTCAATTGATTTAATTTCTACCAAAAATCTTATAGGGAACTAACCCTGAACACAATGTGTTTCCATAAACTTGCAAAGAAGCACGTTAATTGTTCCTTGAGTCGGGGATTGAATATAAGCAAATCCATTCATGTCAAAATGATTACATTTTATACAGAGATGAATATCAAAATAAGGTATAATTCCCTAAATGAAAAGAGAAGAGATATCATACAAATGTACAAGTTCCTACTATTCCAAATAAGGTCTTATGCCACATGCCAATTATACCTAGACTTCAAAAAATGTTTCATTGTAATTCAATTGAAAAATTGATGGATTGGCATGCAAAGAATATGATTAAATATGGATTCATACGAATTTTGATAGATTGCAAAGCAATGAAACACATAGAGGAAAAATGGCCAAGACAATTCAAAGATGAACCCCATAGTATTAAGTTTGGGCTTGCAATAGATGGAGTGTGCCCCTTCTCTTTCATGAGTGCAAATCATATTGTTTGGCTAGTTGAATTGATAGTATACAATATTCCCCCATGCTTGAGTGTTAGAAAGGAGAACCTTATATTGACTCCCAATGTTCCAGGAAAACAAAAAGTAAAATATATGAATGTTTATACAGTGTCTTTTATTGATGAGATGTAATTGTCGTGGAAAGGAATAAGAATGTATGACATATCATGTCATCCATAAAATAGGTCCTTTATGTTGTATGGTGTGATATGTTGAACTATTCATGATTTCCCAGGACTTGGAGTTTGTTCAAGTAATAAAAAATATTTATGTATTTACAATCATAATTTATTTTCAGCACAACTTTCATAACTACTTTTATACTATTATTTTGATGTCATTAAAATTGCTTATTGAATTGCACGGCTTCAAAAAAGAGGATATTTTAATGTCTAAGATGTGTTGAACAATTTGAGGGTGGAATTCTAATTATATACATAAATTTATTTACGCAAACAACCGGATTTTTCTACCACTGGATCATAAGTTTAGAAATCACATGAAGAATCAATTTGACAGAAAAGTTGAAAATAGAGGCCCTCCCATGGTTATGGGTCCAGGTTATTGACTTAAGAAGTATGAAGATGTTGGATATAAATATTGGGAGTATTTTTTTTATCAGGTTGATTCAATTGAAGAACCAAAACAAGTTGTAGTTAATATTCCAAACAGGATGAAAATGAAATTTGTATTTTATTATCTCCCTTACTAGAAGGATATATTAGTATCTCACCTATTATATCCTATTTACAACTTAAAAAATATCACAGATTCTATATTTCGACATATATCAAGAAAAGAGAAGGACACTTTGTCTTCGATGAGAGATATTGCTCTTTCACATACCAAGTTGGACAGAAGACATTTCTAGCCAAATAGGGAAAAAGAAATATATGCAGAAGTTGTGTGGATTTTGAAGAAGAAAGAGCTAGATTAACTAAAAAAATTCATTCATTCAATAAAGACACCTACTGGCTATGAGTCATCATTGAACAAGGATTTTATAGTTGATGGAAATATCAAAGGATTTAAAACACATTATTTTCAAAATTTTATGAAGGTATTATCATCATTTAACTTATATTGTTCACATTAATTAAGTACTAAGTATAGTTTTATATTATATTGTGTGATAAAATTTACTAATGACCATTGATAAATGTGTTTGATAGCATAGCATGCCATTAGAAATTATGAGGGATTCATTTTTTACAGTTGACTTAAGGAATGCCATAATTCGATTGTCATCATTTAAAAGGTATGTGGTATGAAATGGTAATGTGTGAGAGACATAAATATATTATATTGAATTTTAATTTTGACTAAAGTTTTATAATAATTTAGTATTATTATATTAGATGGGTGACCTCCAAGGAAATCCAAGAATGTGAAGTGATGATATGGAATAAGGAAATTAAATAATATGTGTATGTGTATCTTCCTGGACTTCTATATGGACATAGAGTATATAATGGTCGGCATATGAATGCATTTGTGTAGGTATCTCTGGGACATCTTCGTATCTGGACAATGATATTCCCGCCAGCATTGGAAATATCTCCAATCTTATGATATTGTGAGTGGTGTTTTGCTACCTTGTTTTCCAAGGTATATGATGCAAAAATATATATTATATTTACAAAACCATTGACTCATAGAGAAATACACATGTATTAGAATATATCAAGGGAACTAAAGCTAATGTAGGAAACTAGGTGTGTTATTAGTCACTTGTTTTTCTAAAGAAACAAGGGAATGCTTCAACCTATCCTGTTTATGGATCTATACTACAATTCATTAGAATGTATGATACCTCCTTCTATTAGCCAACTGAGAACATTAAAATTTATGAGTAGTGGCATCCTTCTCTACATATTTTGGAAGCTTAGGGCTTTGGATAAATTGTTATTTTCATATATATGCTAACTTTTGCAAGATTTTGTGTGTAGGAACCTATCAACCAATTTTATGGCAGGTGAAATCCACAAAATAAAAGCTTTTAAAGGATAAGGGAATCACTTGTGAGTGATATACATCCTTATGTGTTAGCACCATTTTTTTGCAAATAGTTGAATAAATTATAAAATTGATTCAGATATCATTTGTTAAATATGTTTTTCATGTTTATAAATAATCTTGAATAAAAATTATGATGTTTGGGTACCTCTTAAAGTATCTACTAATATCGAGTTTTATTTTTCCTTACAATATATATCCTAAAAACTCATTTTACATATTATTACTTGTTAGAGAAACAATATTCTTGTTAACTCCAAATATTTTCCCCTTTCAATTTTTGAAATGTGTTTATTGTTTTAAAATCTAAGAGGACCCCTTGGATGTCATTTTTAAGTTTGTTCCAACTTGGACTTATTTGGTAACAATTAGACTTTGCAAGAAGTCATTGGGATTCCCTGCTGTAATACACAAGTCAAATTGTGGTGTAGATCTAGGTGATTCATCTAAGACTTAACATTGTTGTGTGATATGCTCATTTAATTTTTACCTGTTAGGGGTTTTGAACTTGAATTCACCCTTGTGATTATATTGTTGCATAGTGTATTGGACAATTTGGATCTTAGCTTTATATATTTTCACTCTGATTTATTGAATTCATTGGATGATATCAACATTAACTAAACTATTGGGGTGAGTTTCAAATAGAATCCTTATTGGGAAAATGGTGAAAATGGCCATGAATTTAGTTGTGCCTTTCTTCTTCTTATGGTTATGCTTTTTGTGCAAGAATGACAGGGTCAAGAAACCTTAACAAAATGGAGCAACAACTCTAGAAAACATGTATGACGAAAGTGTATTTGCAAGAATCCGGGCTCAAACTATCCATGATAAGTGAACACCATAAATTTAAGATTTTATTTTCTAAATTTTTTCAACGTTCTGCCATAAATTTTTTTTTCAAACTATCTTAGTTTTATATATTTTCACTTTGATTTATTGAATTCATTGGATGTTATCAACATTAACTAAACTATTTGGGTGAGTTTCAAATAGAATCCTTATTGGGAAAATGGTGAAAATGACCATGACTTTAGTTGTGCCTTTCTTCTTCTTATGGTTATGTTTTTTGTGCAAGAACGACAGGGTCAAGCAACCTTAACAAAATGGAGCAACAGATCCGGAGAACATGTATGAGGAAAGTGTATTTGCAAGAATCTGGGCTCAAAATATCCATGATAAGAGAACACCATAAATGTAATATTTTATTTTCTAAATTTTTTCAACATTCTTCCATAAATTTGTTTTTGAAACAACAATTTCCAACACAAAGATTTTTTTTCACAATACTTCTTATCATGTTGTGTTGTCAAGGCTTCCAAATATTTGAAACTATTATTATTTGAATTGATGTTATGTGGAAATCTAAATTTTGAAAGGAAACCTTGGATTTTGTTTTTTTTTCTAAGCATGGAGTCACCTAGGATAATTAAATTCATTATAAGTAACAAATAAGCAATTCCCTATATGTTCCTTCAACACAAAGGTTATTTGTTAAGCCAACTAGAGGATGAATTATTTAAGGTCAGAGTATCTTATAAGTGAACTTGTATATTCGTATCCACTAATTTGAACTTCTTATAATCCTTGGAACCAAAGATGTTCCAAGCTCGACATATCCTGTCCCAGGTAGATGCCTCCAATAGGATCAAGTCATACTTATGTCTTGCCTCGTAAAATAGGGGAACAAGCGGTATGCTGAGATTCAACATATGTTTTAGCTCTACGAGGTACGTGATTTTCCCAACTCATCACTTCTTAGGGGTCGCTTGAGCATTGAGGATTCCATCTGAAATTTCTTCTCAATGGCCTTGAATGTTATGAGCATGTGCTTCCTCTATCTTGTTCTCCCCCTAATATCATATATCCATGGCTTCTCAATATAGACCACTTCCAAGAGGATACTATTTGCAAGACTCCAGTGCATTGGCCCTTTCACAATTATTTATTAATTTGACGAGGAGCCTATATCAAGGTTTCATCACTCATTGTTTGCAGCCATCATCAATTCTAGAAGAGTTTGACATTCTCTCTTTTGTTTAAATGCCAAGACTTTATGGTATTTGGACCTTATTTTAATTTATATCTTCTCTTAGATAAATAAATTTTGCAATGTGTTTGTTCTTTATCTTCTTTGCTCTCGATTTTGATTTAGCAATTGCTTTCACACTACCATGACTATACTCTTTTAATCCTGACATAATTTTGTGGTCAATTGTCTGACATTACTAAAATTATCTTATCTCCTTTTTACAAATTAATGGTCATGTTCATAATTGGTAAGACACAAATAATATGATCTAGGAAAATTTATAATGATATCTTGAAACAGGGGTATATTTCATTTTTTATTTCCACATACAGTTTTTTGTTTGTAGGTAGAAGGTCTTTTTTGTAAATAGAATATCTAAAGATGACCAAGTCCCAAGATTCAAATTACAATCCTTATTCCTCATGCACATGCACTCTATTGATCCAACAAGGATCCTTCTATCAAAATGAATAAACAAACCACATTCAACCATAAAATGTTTCCTCTAGAATTTGTATTAAGCACATATATGTGAATCATATTACTCAACTCACACAAAAAAATGGTGTAGAAATATTTTGATACATAATACTTTCTACATTTTTAAATGTAGGTTCCCAAATTCCAAGTCCAATACTTCAAAGGAGGCACATAAGATAATAGTAAATACTATTCTAGACCAGAAAAAACATGAGTGAGTCTATCATTTTTGTAAAACAAATTTCTATGATAGAGCGATTTATTTGTCCAACATTGACTAAAATCACATGAACTTGAAAATGACCATACAAAGATGAAAGGAATCCAGTGACACTAAAATATGGAATTTAAATCCCATATTGTTGAGAGCACATCAACATAGCCTTGTTGGTTCCAACAAAAATCTTGTTTTCTGAGTTCCTATGTCCAACCGTACCATAACCTTTCTAAATACAACAAATATAGGAACATGCATTAAACATAACAATAATAAATACTTAAAATAGGCATGCATAACACAACCACCAATGATGATATATAGTAATGGCATAATTTCATGTTTTTAGTTGTTTCCAACTATAACCTAAAGGGCCACAATCTTCAAGTTGGACACACTCGAAAAAGAAAAAAAACCACAATGAAACTACTTGTTTAAAAAAAAATTGGTTAAAATAATTAATATTCATTTCATTATAACTTTATTCCCAACAAAATGCTCACATGAATCTCAACCATCAAAGTTTTTCAAATTTAATATTTTATTCTCTAGTCTAATGTATTGTAGTATGAAAGTAAACATATTTTACAGTTATAAAGTTGAAATACTAACCCACTTTTGAAATTTAAACAATGAATTAAGAATCCAAATTCATTACTTAATGGATGAAAATATATTTCTAACATCACATGGAAGGATCGAGAATCTTAACATCAATAATCTATATCATTATTCTTTTCCATGTGACAGTTGTAGTAGTAGTTATTGAAAGGATATTATAACAACACCCACATTGAAGGATCAATAATCTTAGAATCAATAATCTATATCATTCTTCGGTAGTGTGTATTCTCCTCAAGTTTCCAAAATGATGTTATCTAACCAAGGCAATAAATATATACAAATCATACAAGAATTGATGGCTTGCTATTTGAACTTTATATTCTCAGTTGGGCCACCTGTAGTAAGTTGTGATCAGTAGAAATCTTTGCAAAATTTATCAAAATAAACTCAAGTCTAACCTCATGGAAACCCTACCAATGGCACTATTAAGGTATTTCTATGCTTGCGTATATAGATTTCCATTGTTAACAAGTTGGATCGATGGAATTTCTATTTGGCATGAGATATACTTGGTTGCTTGACACTTGTATTTTCATGCAAGTGCATAAGCATGGAAATTATCTTAGAAAAGTTGTGGATACCTTACTAAGTTTGAAGTTTACAAATAATTATTTTATCAACTTGAATGCATGTTTAACATTGAAAGAAAACTATGGGATCCTAACAAAGGTTGGTAGGTTGTGTACACATTTATTGAAGGAGACACAATGCTTGTTGGTGATGATCTACGGTAGTGAGTGTTTCAATAAATTTAATTTGTTTTTATTTTTGTTTTGAGTATTAATAATTTTTAATTATTATTTGGTATAATGAATAATTTTTAATTTTATAGTCGAAAAATTTATGTCTTAAACAAGGAGTTTTTGTAGTATTGTGTTCAATATTTTCAGTTATATACGAGAAAATATCGAGAAAATGAATCCTCAAAAGCATGCTAAACTCCAAGGATGTTCAAGTAAGAAAACCAATGACTAGAGAATAATATAAGCATTTTGTTTCCAATCTTTAGTAATCAACTTTAGCTACAACTAGTGTCTAGATGCTTGAAAGTTGATACTACTAGTAGATTATCTTCAAGTTTTGTTGTACTTGATTAGTGAATTCCATTGAGTATGAAGGGAATGATTTAAGCATTTTTTTTAGGTGGTACTACCTGAAAAGGAGTTTGCAAGAATGTGTGGGATGTGCTTGCACTAGCTAGGGTAAATTTTAGGGGTGAAATTTCGCCAATTGGCTATTTTTTGAGTTTTTTTCAAAAAATAAATTCACTATTTGGTCATTTTTAGTGTCTAATATCGCCTATATTTACATAAAATATGTTTTTTTATCATAATATTCGCCAAAATTTACACATTTCAGTGTTAATTTTATGTTTCTCCTACCTATCTATAAACATGTTTTTTTCAATCCAAAAACAATCGGCTAGAATACTATACTTAAGTATAATATTAGAATCCTTAAAAAATACCCTGGCGCTAGCTATCTTGTGCAACTTGTTTGTTGTGATAATGGTTATTCATGGACTAGAGGAAAGTGTTCCAATACCAACTTCGGAGCTCACATTAGAAGCAACAACAACACATGGTATTAATGTAGATTTTAGGAAAGCCGATGTTGCTAGAAATTCTCACCTCTTGTTGACAAGAGCTATTTCCCTAGGTCTGAATGGTTCAGATCTATAACAAATGAGTGATAACAAGGATGGAAGACTTCCCCTGGAACTGGAAGATATATGGAATCGCAGTCCTTTAGCTATCCTATAGTATGATGTAGTTGTGTTCTATGGTGTTGAATCTCCACAGATGTACCTGCACAAACACATCAAACAACAAGAGAGATCAAAGGTACCAGAAAATGGTCTACAATTCTATATTAGTGACTAAGGAATCCAATAATAAAATGAATGATTGCAACATAATACATTTTATAGGAAAGGAACCATCTTTGCATTAAAATGAAGAAGAGAGATTACAACCATTTGCCTTAGTGTTGTGATGCTCCTTCACATGCCATGTCTTGTCCTCAAAGCTCCAACTTGTCTCTTCTAAGCTCACCCTAGATTTGGCCAGAACCTCAGTGCAACAACATAACTTTTCCCTCCCTTCCCATGGAGGATGAGATAGGTTTTATAGGCCTTGGGAGGATAGGGATGGTTGAGGAAAAGGTGGATGAGGTGGAAGGGGGATCCTACTAGGGGGGATCTCGAGTCCAGGTGGTCCACAAGAGTAGGGATGAGGGTTCCACAAAGTATTCCTTTGAGAAGCTTCATGAATATTCTCTTTTTCCCTTTAAAACTCGAGCATCGCTCTTTCACTATGTAGATAGAGCGTTACCAAGGTGGAGTCACTTCTTGACCAAGGGGTGAAGGCGGTGGCACCGCTTATTGTAAAGAGAAAATAGGAGTTACTGAAGGAGGTAATGCTTATTGCATTGAAGGAAGAGGTGGTGGTGGACTCAGATATGAAATTATGAGTCTGGGCCAATATCCAACTTCACAGTTTTGGGAAATGAGGGTAATTTCTGATGTTTTGGGGCTCAACACATGATGGTGATGAGATTTATGTGTAACAGAATCCCCCCCAAAGCATGAAGCTAGAGGGATACGATAGGCAAGAGCTTTGAAAGATCACTGCGAGGCAAGAAATTGCTTGATCAGAGATCATCATCAACCAGGATTCTACAAAACATCAATACTTTTGACTCATATCCAAACGATTCCTCATCATGGTTGCAAACCAATACAAGGTAGATCCATGAGAGAAATGAATAAACATGGATACTAGAATACAACGTAGATCCATGTGAAGAAGACTCAAACTTGGACATAGCTACCAGACATACAAAGTATATCTATGTTAAATGGAAGAAAATTTGAGCACAGGCACAACCATACAAATGTGTATCCATGCTATAAATTATACAAAATACTCCATCGCAACCTAGGGAAAGTAATGAGCACTTAACAAGAACCCAGGGTCTTCATCTCGCCTTCCACAAAGTACGATTCTATCCATGTGATTACAATTTTTTGATGTCGAACATGATAGAAACCACTTGATTACTGGTCAATGATAAGAACCGTTTATAAGTGCGAGGGAAATCACCATTGATGTCAATGATTCCCAAGGTACCCTAGTACAATCTCCCGAGTGTGAATAGATTATATGAATTCGAACACTCAATCGATCTTTTGATCAAAGGTCAATGATGTGAATCTACATCGAGAGCGAGAGAATCTATCATTAATGCATACAGATCTCAAGGTACTAATTTGTTTCTAAGACTAATTCCTAGATGATGATCTGAAGTCGAAAGGAATAGTCTTGTCGAAGGAGGTCCATGATGAATCCCACATCGACGACACAAAACTCGGAAGAAAGTTATGGAATTTTGAGTATGATGTAACCATAGGACTGACTCAAAAGGTATTGACACAAAGGTTGTTTTGACTGCAAAGGTAAAATCTCAATTTTCATTTGAACATAGGGAAACACGGCCGAAGACTTGGCAGCATTGACTTGACCAGGCGGATACCAAGACATAATGCGACGGTAGATGATGCATTCTTTGAAAGACTCAAAGGAGTGACATGAATCATGAAAGTGGATCGACATGGAAGCAATATGAATAACAAATTGATTGAATGAGATGCAGACGAGTGCCATGTTCAAAGGTGACTACTAACTGCCATTCTTTGCAAAATGAAATAGTTCCCTTCCCTTAATTTCCCCATCATGATTGATGAGTGCCTCTTTTCGTTTTTACGAGTCCAAAGAGGGTAAAAATAAATCATTGTAGCTTATCCTGAGATAATTCCATTCTCATATATTTCACAAACCTGAGAAATGAGGGGTTCGTTCCCAAATGAGGGTCTCTCGGTGTTTAGTTTAACGAGTCCATTGAAAGTTAAATCGATATTGTTCATGGTTAGAGAGTCTGAATGAAAATGGAAGAAGAATCCAAAGGGTCCATTTTCGTATGATTTAGTTCCTAGGGCTCGAAAAAGTATAAATAATTCCCAAGAGAACTCTTCCAATCATGATTGGATGGAGTATTCTTTTTTTGTAACTAGTCAATCCAAACCGAAAAAGGGATAAACTACCATCAGAAAAACGACTCTTCAAGTGCTTTTATGAGCATGAAGAAGACAAGTTCACTCAACAATATTTTCACATTTAAGGAGTCCAAAAAGGGTTTAAAGAAGACTCCATTAGGGTTTCTTTTCGCGATGAGTGGGTTTAATGATCTTGAAAAGAAGATAAATTTGACTTGGAACTTTGGTACTAGGTTTCAAGAGCACGACCAAAATGTTGAAATTAGTGCTCGATGACTTTTTCCATTTTATGGAAGTATGAAAAAGTCAAAAATAAACTCGCCCATAATCAAAACGTTTTACTTTTATCCCTACAAAAACCTTTTAAAAACATTATTAGATCTCCAAGGTATTAAAAACCAGCTTTTAATGACTATATTCAAAAGGGAATTTTAACGAAAATTATTAAAAAAATGCAATAAAACCCTAAAATATTTCATATAAAAGCCAATGAAATAGTAAAAACATATCATTTTACTATTTACTAGGTTTGGAGAGCTATTTGGAGCAAATTGTGTGCAGACTTCTGGTGAAGATTCCGGAGTTTTTACTGGTCCGATTTTCGATCCATCTCTTCTAGGTATGAGCTAAAACTATCCTTAACATTTTCATTGTCGAATTTTTCCTTTCTAGACACATTTTTTGGGGTTTGGGGGTTTTTACCCTAGGGTAAAAATTGCACTCTGGGAATGTTCTTTCCCTTTGCGGAAAGGCGGTGCCCAAGTAGAATCATGCTTTTCATGCTTGAACTAGCAGTGGTAGAGCTCTATCTCAAGGAGACAAAAGAAATGCTACACAGTGCTCCCAAAATATGAACGACCCAGCCAAAATCATGCTTTTAAACTATTTTCAAAGGTTGATTATGTGTTCTAATACTTCAGTTTTGGTTTTTGGCAGGTCATTTCAGTCAAAATGGTTGTGTCGAAATAAATACAACATGAGCATGATGATGCCAGAGCTGGGGAAGATGTCACTTCTATAGAAATTTTACAAGGTTGTGGCCTCCTAAATTTTTTCATGTCCCTAGCATGAGGTCCCACGTAAGACTACTAGAGTACATACCGAGAATGTGGAACCCAGAGAAACAATACTTTGAGGTGTGGGCCCACATTCTTACAGTAGAAGTAGAGGACATATACTTCCTTACAAGTTTATCCAGGTGAGGAGAGCATGTCTCACTGACGGATCCTGATCTAGGAGGGGACGCCACCACATGGGAGCTTATTGATTGTCACTGTTTTTAGGGCACTCAAATGTCTGGGAAAAATATCCCCATCAAGGAGGTGATGGATTTGCCTCTCCAGACAGTGCTTTTTACCATGCAGGGGGTTGCAGGGAGCCAAGGGCTCACTAGGATTCCCGAGTTCACATGCTTTATTCCTTAAAGGCTATGGATCCTATGGTCTATAACTGGGCAGAGGCTTTATTGAGTGTCTTCAAGGATCAACTGACTAAGTGTCGGCAAGGGGAGCTAAAATAGTTTGGTTATGGGACCATCTTGGCATCCTTCTTATTCGAACGAGTTCCTCATATGAGGCCTTAGGTGGCTTTCACCAAGATGAGACCATGGGACCCCCGCATGTTGCGGTGGGTAGAGATCATGTCTCGTACTAGTGGCGGTGGGGCCAAGGTCAAGTATGGGAGTGCATTATTCCATTGGTTGGATGACCAACTTATCATGATCCATGATTATGCATATGATGGTACTGACTTCAGGGGATACCTTGATCTACCCTTACCGATAGGTGCCCAATGGGGCAATATCGGTAAGAAGAATACTCAAGACTTTGATTATTTTTTCCATTTTTGTGTTTTATAATTTTTATGAATGATGACGAGACCTAATGTTTTCATGCAGATGTTGGAGATGCACGACCTATGGGATCTTCCCCGATTGATAGACAAGCAGGGGGCTGCTTCATTCATAGAGGGGATGATTAGTTAACCAAGTTGGAGGAAAACCTCAACTGGCTAATTCTAGACATTCCATATGCTTCTATAGATGACCTCCCTAGAAGGTACCAGAGACATACAACTGGAGTGTCAGGTCGATTCAGCCGCCTGCTACGGAGGGTAGCAAGAGCTATCATGTGCTACCATGAGCACCACTAGTCATTCTACATGATGTATACATTGAAAGCTATCTAGCTTCAGTATTTTTTCCATTTTTGTATATCTGAAATCCAGAGTGCTTCAGTCGGGGTGTGGTGACCATATTTTGTAAAACACTTTATATATATATAGAGAGAGAGAGACTTATTTATGGTGGTTTATATGTGTTCAAATGGAAGATGATATTTACATGAGTTTCTTATATCTTTTACTGTTTATTTTATTTTACAATGAACCATGCTTTATTTATCAAAAGTTATGTATGGGAAATATACTAGTCCAAAATGTAGTTTTCCAATGAGTCAGCAACTGTGTTATAAGACCTAGGAATGTGCCTATAAGTGATTGATTCAAACAACCTTTCTAACAAAAGCACTCTTCAAAAAATATGAAGAAGTGTAGGATTTATGATGGCATAAAAGTGGTTCAAATGAAAAACCACTAGTTGTGATTCCATGAATACTACCAAGTCATGAATGTCCTGAGATGTAGCCTCGGTCAACAAACCTATCATTTCTTAATACTCGGTGATGTTATTAGTAGTTGGACCTATACAAACCGCTCTTGAATTGACTAAGTCATGTGATGGTGAATACAAAGCCCAAGCAGTTGAAGTGAGGTTCAAGGTATGAAGACAAGCACCATCAACAAAACCATAAAAATCCATCCAATTTGCATGACCAAAACATGGTATAAACAATACTGACAAAAAATTAAAACCATAGTTAAATATTAAAACCACACCAAAATTCAATCAATATACATATATACAAGGTACCACACAGAAATTACTTCAAGCATAGTACATTTTCAAGTACAACCCATTGCGAGGTTGCTCAAAAAGTATCCCATCATAGTCTACAAGTTCATAGGCCCCTTTCTCTAAAAATTTACTAACGATAAAGGGACCGTACCACATGGATTCAAATTTCCCCTTCCCTAGATTGTCATGCCTCTGATCATAGGTGAGAACCATGTCACCTTTGTTAGAGACACAAGGTTGAACAAACTTATCGTATTGAGCCTTCACGTGTTTTTTATGTGCCTCGTTATCCAAGGCAACATCTCTTCTATTTTCATCAAGGTTTTTCAAGTACAAAAATATTTCTTCTTCGACAGAAGTGTCTGGGAGAAGCTTTATTGCAAGTTTGAGTGAAGGGATCTCACATTCTGTAGGAAGGGCATCTTCTAGTCCATAAACCAACTAAAACGATGTGAAACCAGTTGTTGTTCTAACTGAAGTCCTATAAGCCCACAGTGTGGAAAATAGAGTTAAATGCCAGTTGGATTTGTGATCTCCAACCATCCTACGTAGCATTGTTTTCAAAACTTTGTTAATGGCATCAACTTTACCATTATCCCGTGGATAATAAGGAGTTGAGTTTTTATGATGAAAACCCAACTTAGCACTTAACTCAACCATCATTTGATTGCAGAAATGGGATCTATGGTCAGTGACTATGGCTTGCGGAACTCCAAACCTAGTTATCACATGATTAAACAAAAAGAGGGCAGTAGTATTTCCATCCTCTGCATATGTAGGCATTTTCTAAGCCCATTTTGTAAAATAATTGACGGGTACGATTATGTAACCATACCCCTCGACTGAGGTAGGCTTACAATGCATGAAATCAATTCCCCATTTGGCGAAAGGGTTAACGACAATGACGAGGTGTAAAGGAGCAAGGTGGGTGCGCTTTTTGGGATAAAAGAGTTTATAGGGTGGGAATTTCTTAACTTCCTCATGACAATCTTTAAATATTGAGCGCTAAAAACACCCAGTACAAAGGATTTTCTGAGCTATCGCCATCCCAGAAAGATGACCGCCACATGCTCCAGAGTGGAAATCATTCAAAACTTGTTCAGCCTCTTCGTGTGTAAGACATCATCGAAGAATGGAGTCAATACCATGGTGATATAATGTATCATTTAGAATGAGATAATATTTCACGTGGTGATGGATGTGATGAATATTGTCATGAGACATATCAGGCTAAAACCTTTGGGTCTGGAGATAAATGATAAAATATCCATACCACGAGTCAGTTGTGCTAATCAGGAACAAAAACTCATCCATAAATGAATCATTGGGCTCATCTTTTATCAGAGCACAGGTAAGGTCACACATTTACTCCGCGATAACTAAGGAATTCTTAGAAGTAGCCTCAATGAAATCGATATCAAATTCCTGTAAAATGGTGATCCAATGGGAATACTTTCCCCCTAGTACTTGATCAGTCAAAATGTAATACATGGGGTTTTGATCCGCGAGAACAACTGTGGTGCGTAGTAAGATATAGTGACAAAAATTTTGCACATCAATGACCGTAGGCAAAGCTAACTTATCCACACGCAAATAATGGGTTTCAGAGTCAAGGAGACTCTTACTTAGGTAATAAATCGCGTGTTCTTGATCGTTAAGATCTTCCTGCACTAGAACCATACCGATAGTAGTATTGGAGGTAGAAACATACAACATAAAGTATTTTGAGTAATTTGAGGGGTGCAACACCGGTGAATGTGTTAGAGCATGTTTCAAATTATCAAAAGTTCCTTGGTCTTGGTCATCCCAATAGAACAGAGTGTCCTTCTTAAGGAGACACATATAGCCATGCATTTTTTCTGCAAAGTTGTATACGAAATGATGAAGAAATTTTTCCTTCCCTTGCAAACTTTGGGGTTCAGTGATATTAGTAGGGGTGGGTAAGGCCAAAATAGCAACCATTTTCAAAGGATCTATCCGGATGCCATCTTTGGAAACTGCAAAGCCAAGAAGACATCTAGTCTCAACACAAAAGACACATTTCTGTGGATTAAGCTGAATATTATAATGACGACATCTAAGGAATATGTCCCTAAGATGCACTGGATGGTACTCTCGCTGTTGTGAATGAGCAGGGAGATTGTCCAAATACGGCTCCACAATGTGTCTAATATCGTGAAAAGCATAGGACATGGCATGTTGGAATGTAGCTCCAATATTTTTTAAACCAAGGGTAACTTCTGATATGCAAAGGTTCCCCATAGACGAATGAATTTCATTTTATGTTGATCGGTGGGCATAATTTCTATCTGATTGTAGCTGAAAAATCCATCCATAAATGAGAAGATGACGCTCCTAGCACAATTATCAATGATTTGATTGATGTGTGGAGTAGGAAAATTGTCCTTGGGGCAAGCTTTATTTAAATCTCAAAAATCGATACAAACCCTAATAGTGCCCTACTTCTTAGCTACAGGGACAATATTAAACACCCATTCTATTAGTAGTACAGGATAAATAAACCCTTCTTTCATAAGTTTCTCCACTTTGGCTTTGATAGCCACAACCTTCCTAGGATGGACTTGACATAGTTTTTGTCAGACTGGCCTTGCCGTGGGATAATTCTTAATTTCGTGTACAACAATGGATGGATCAATCCCAGGAATTTCTTCGTATGTACAGAAAAAAACATCTTAGAACTCTTTGAATAGAGCTCTATAACTTTCAGTTTCTTAAGTTGAACAGTTCTGGCCTACATGAACATGTTCAACAATTCTGGGATTCACTGATATGTCAATGGGATTTGTCTGAGTGATGTTGCAAAGGTTTCCCTCCGAATTAGTGCCTTGCAATAGTACAAGAGTTTAAGGATTGTTGAAAATATCAGTACTAATGAGAGACACAAAATCAAAGTCTATCGAACTGGCATTGGGAAGGAAAGAGGATCTATGGTGATGATCTTCCCATATAGGTTCATCCACACTCATGATCTCCATAATGGACTCATCCGATGGAAAATTATGCGAGAGATAGTCTAGAATGGGGAGAGAGGGTTCTAGCCAATAAGGTAGGTGGTAAGGATCCGATGCCACCGATGAATATCATCAGAACGGACATCGAAAGTAGATTGAACAACATCATAGAGTGCTTTGTAAGGGCCTATAGAAGATGAGTAAACAAATTCTTTACCTTTAGGACTGTGGCTAGTTGTAGAAATCATGTTCACAGTTGCCACTTCCATACTAGGAGGGGTTGAGGGGAACACTCCCATGAGGGTTGAATCCTTCAACATACCTACCCCAATCAATTGATAAGGTGGAGGGGATTGGCCTATCATAGGAATATTATTTGCAGTGGGGGTAGTAACATCTGGTGAACAAAAATCGAGTTGATCGATGGTCACAATCTTCCCCAAATGAGGGAATTGGAGAGTCCAAAAAAATGTCGAGGTGAAAACCGTCATAGCATAGAACCAGTTTCTCCCCAATTGTAGATTGTAATCCAACAGAGCATCGACTACTTCCACTTGAATGGAAATAGTCTTTCCCCTAAGCTTGACTGAAAGGGCCGGTAATAGACCATGAGGTTGAAAACCTCGTCCATTGAAATATTTCAAGGTTGTGGGTGACTTCTTAAGTTCAGGAGAACCAATGGCTCTCTAGCAAGACACAAACAATACTGAGGTGGAATCTCCTTCATCCAAAATGATCCTATGGACCTTTCTCCCAACTACTCTGGTCGCAATTTGAAACATGAGCTGGTGGGGTAGTTTGGAATTGTAATTCTCCACATTAAAATGAATCAAATTAGTGTTATCAGGGTCTAAGGCTCCTAATGTTGCCAACCAATTTTTGCGTTGTGTAGGACAACCTTTGGAGTACCTCCAGGGTAGACATCACGTAAGGTGCTTGAGCCAAATCTTCAACAATGTTTTAGAATTGTACAGCTCATGCATTTGGATTAAAAATAGAATTTCGTATAGTACACTTAGGTGGGTGCAAAATCAATTTGAGCTTAGGTTTCTCGATCGTAAGAGGACCATTAAACGAAGGAGGAGAAGAACTGGTAGAAGGAGCTTTCTCGGGAGAAGGACTCTCATCCTTCTTCTCTGTAGGTTTCTCATATGACTGACTATGAGTAGTCAATCTAATAGTTTCCGAGGACATCATTCGGATTTATTCCATAGAATTAGAGATTCCTTGAGAAGACATATGATCTATCAATTGTTGTTGAGATGGAAAGGGGTCGGTAAGCACTGTTGGTGTAGGGTTACTTGTAAAAAATTTACTAATTTCTTCACGATGAGGGAACTCCATCATGAATTTGTCGCCACCACACAATAGGTAGGGATACTTAACCTTCCTCTTGCCTTTATTGTCGTTCTCTAGGGCCATAGCCTTGGGATTCTCTTGTTGGTTTCCAGGTTTCTTACCTTTTCCTTTTCCTTTCTTCTTATTATCGGGTGTCTGCATACTTTGAATAGCATTCACCTCGATGGAAACTGTAGGAGCAGAAGGAGTAGTAGTAGAAGTACTATATTGCTTGGAAGGATTAGCTGCTGACGAGGGATGGATTGAACCAACAACCCCATCAACATGAGTCTCTGTAGGTGGATTGGTAGGGTCTGTGTTGGGACGAGGATCTTGAGGGATTATATCATACAAAGTTTCAGACTAGGAATTAACCAATTCTAGATACTGAGCACGACTAATATCCTGCTCTTCAGTAACAAAACCACCCATAGCCACATCACGGGATATGGGAGGCAACAAGGATTTCGTGAACCAATCAGCAAACAATTGGGTCTGGGATAGGAGCTTTAATAAGTCTTTGTCATCTTCTCCACTCATGAATATGATCTGATATATGTGTGGAAGTATTCTGATGAAGTGATGTCAAAATATATGTACCAGTTTCGTAACAGACGGGCAGTTGGAAATGAGTAAGAACAACTATTGCTAATGAGTTGAAGTCCACAAAAAAATGTTGCAGAATCTCAATGTACCGCTTGGTAGCCGTAGCAGTCAAATTTCACTGGAAGAGCCTCAAATGGACTGAATCATCCATTAAGGAGTTGGAAGAACACCATAGATGGAATGCCATAACATGGTTTTCGGGATCTTCTCCCTGTTTCCCATCAAATTTTGGGATATCTGACGGTAACTAAACTAGAATTGTAGGCCACGAAGAGTTATGTTGGATGGGGTCATTAATCAAATTGGATAGGTCAGGCAAGTCCAAAGGTGCCAAAAAAGGAAGTTGTCGATTAGGATGTATATACTTATAATACTGATATGGCATATATATACCAGTAAGACCATAGGTCGATTCATATACTGGCTATTGGCGGTTTGGATTCATAGACGATCCTCCCCAAGATCCTCTAGATGGAGGCGGGACTCCAGGAGGAGGGTTTCCTATAGGTGGTGGTGGTGGTGGTGGTCCTCCTCTATGTGGGTCTTCGCCAGGTGGTCCTCCACCAGGTGGGCCTCCACCATGTGGTCCTCCAAAAGGTGGGACTCCACCAAGTGGTCCTCCAAAAGGTGGTCCGCCAGAAGGCATCCCTCCAAGTGGTGGTCCCCCCAGGCGGTGGTCCCACAGAAGGTAGTCCTCCAGGTGGTGGTCCCCTGGAAGGTTATCCTATAGAAGGTGGTCCCCCAGAAGGTGAACCTCCCCCTTGTGGGCCTCCGTCAGGTGGGCCTCCGCCAGATGGGCCTCCTCCAGGTGGGCCTCTTCCAAGTGGGCCTCCACTAGGTGGACATCCAAAAGGTGGGCCATCATAAAATCCAGTAGTATTCATAGGTATCCCTCCAGACATAGGAATATATGACCAATAAGGTTTCCCCCATGGTGTAAACATGTTTTCGAGGTAATGTATACTGGGATATACCATTCCTGTAGATGTAGGTTGAAAGCTCACATTGCTAACGGATGGAAGATTTCCCGGGTAAGTATATCCCTAAGAAGGTTGATTAACAACGGGTTGTACCCATGAGGTTTTCCCAATACTAGGAGGAGGAATAACCTCTTTGGTTTTTCGTGGAAGGAACTATGACTGCTGACTGTCCTACAGTAGGAATCTGTCTTGCACTGGAAGTGACTCCACTAACTATTGATGCAACTTGAGCTAGGGGTTTCCCCCCAATGGTAGAAGATATGGGAGAACCAGAAGAAGACCTAGGATTTGGAATTTTAGTAATATGGTTGGAGGATTGTCCTGGATCAGGAACTATTGAACCTTGAGTCGGTTATGCTAAAATAGGAGTTACTTGAGACGACGAGAGTCGATGGTATCCAGGAGAGGTTGTTTCTGAAATATAGGGTAAAAGAGCTGACATGGGTGCACGATGAGGAATAGGTGAAGCGATAAAGGTTGCAAGGATTTCTTGAGTGTCATGTAAATGATTAATAGATGGTTGGACAATTTTAAACATTTCCTCATTCCATGGAGCATCCTTAGTGGGATTAACAAAGGATGGTCTAGTAGTCCCAAATTCGGAAATAGATTGACCTAAAGAAGTTCTCCGGAAAGGAGAATTAGGGCCATATTCTGTCCCCTCGGTATCATTATACAGGTGATTGACAACCCAATTTTATGAATCAACATGACCTTCCATCAAAAAATGAAAGGCAGTATCAGCCATAGGAGGTTGTTCAACCAAGGCATTGTCATACGTAGTGAATTCTTCCCCCACTTCCACAACTGGATTCCCTTCCACATGAGATTCAACCTTGGCACCTTGGTCTATGGATTCCATTGGGATCTCTCCTACAATAGGAGGAAGGTCAAGTGGTAAGCCTTGAACACTTTGATATCGTCTCAAAGGTAACCTAGCCAGATTGCTGGTCACTAAAAACCTAACATAGGTTTGAAACTAGAATCACACACAAAACCTCTCCTACACAAGAAAAAGGTCACAAGCAAACTTAGGTGATAACAGGGGATGATAAAATCCGGTTCCTCACTAGGATTGTCAAGTCTTTGCAACTCGCAATATACCGCAGGGTCCAACAGTAAAGTGTGACACATAGGATTGGGACCGTACCCTTGCCTGAATACCCGATTACTTGAACGGTACATGCTTAGTAGCTCCTTGAGTGTTTTTCTCGATGTATTACTCTGACAAGATGGGTAAAAGGATTTTATTAGATGGTTTAGGGAATCCTAGAAGGGTCTCCCGATATATACAAGGTACGTGGGAGCTCAAATCTGTGTTAGTGTTGTCTAATGCACAACCGCTCAAAAGGAGCCTTCCGATATCTAATTGAGGATGTGAAGTACCTTTCTATATACCTCAAGGGTATGTGAAAGGACATTCGATATATTGACAGTACATGGAAGAACCACACAGTTCCTGGGATGCAGTGCAGGAAATAGAACAACAAATCCTATGTTTTAAGACGTCGAAACACGTCTCTATCCTATCACTCAAGTTACTAAAAATTTTAGCCTATAGCTAACGTTAATTTTATCTTAAACAATTAGCTGAATGCATGATGTGTGGACAGAAAAGTAAAACCATGTAGCATGATATGAAAATTTTTCACTTTATCTTTCAAAGTATGCCCTACTTACAGGAAGGAGAGAGTGATTTACTTCTATTTCAAAACAAAAATCCCCAAACAATCATATTGAACTGATCTTTCAAAAATGCAAACAAGCAACAAACTTCTACTAACTGAAACTTGAAAACAAGAATGAAGTGATATCTCTTTTCCTAAGAAGAAAGACACTAGAACTAATTGGAACACTAAGCACTTTTTACCATTCTTCAAAAAATGAAAAGATCTAACTTACAACTATGATATATTTTTTGACGAGATAAGAGCATGTAAAGAAAAGAAGAATGTGAATTCCTGAAAGTTTGTGAAGGTAATCAAGGATCCAATGGTTCGTCTTCAAATACAACTATGAAAAAATATCAAATTTTCTTCAATCAAAAGAAAAAAGCAATCTTTCATAAACTCGCAAAGAACAAAAGTAAAAACCAAAAAGAAATTCTTCCTTTTTAGTTGATCAGACAGTAAAAAGAGATCTAACTATACTGACTTCCAAGCACTCTTTTCGAAAATCAAACCTAGGGATACAAGTAGATAAATAGATGGAAGAAACCTAGCTCTTTGAACCAAGACAAAATAAGCCTTTACCACTTTCATATTTTGAATTTAACAGTCCAGATCTAAAAAACGAAGCCGAAAAAACACTCAGAATAGAAGCAAATCTAACTAAGCTATGAAATTACAGGGGTATCAAAACCCTGCCTGGAATCGCTTGCAGAATGTTGGTGACAGAGTGTTACCACCTGAGCATCACCTTTTGTCCATTATGACAGAGCGGTGGCACAGCTTGATGTCTACTAAGAAAGCACCGTGGCACTGCCTATTGTCCTCACTGAATGCACGGTGACTCTTGTAGATGTCAGAACAAAAAAGTGGCAAAAAATAAAAGAGTTAAGTGTTGAAATACTGGCATCAAATCATGAAAATAACAAGAAAATTAAGTATAGAAAGTAGATGTGTTTCATAACTAAACGGATCTGGTTAAACTAAACCAAAATCTCACTAGAAATCTAGTATATCTGATCACTAAAAAGTTGGAGTTTGGATTACAGTCAAGAGTTTGAAAACCAAGGAAGATCAGATGTGCTGAATGTTGTCCCTAGTATGGTCACCATATTTTTTGCTAGAAATTCTCACCTCTTGCTAACAAGAGTTGTTTCCCTAGGTCTGAATGGTTCAGATCTAGAACAAATGAGTGATAACAAGGATGGAAGACTTCCCCTAGAGCTTGTAGATATCTGGAATGAGTCCTTTAACTATCCCGTAGTATGATGTAGTTGTCTTCTATTGTGTTGAATCTCCATAGATGTACATGTACAAACACATCAAACAACAAGCGAGATTAAAGGTACCAAAAAATGGTTTACAGATCTGTATTAGTGACTAAGGAATCCAATAATAAAATGAATGATTGCAACATAATACATTTCATGGGAAAGGAACCATATTTGCATTAAAATGAAGAAGAGAGATTAAAACCATTTTCCTTAGTGTTGTGATTCTCCTTCACATGCCATGTCTTGTCCTCAAATCTCCAACTTGTCTCTTCTAAGATCACCTTGGATTTGGCCAGAACCTCAATGCAACAACATAAATTTTCTCTTCCTTCCCATGGAGGATGATCCAAGTTTTATAGGACTTGGGAGGATAGGGATGGTTGAGGAAAAGGTGGATGAGGTGGAAGGGAGATCCTACTAGGGGGGATCTCGAGTCCAGGTGGTCCACAAGAGCAGGGATGAGGGTGCCACAAAGTCTTCCTTCGAGAAGCTTTGTGAATCTTCTCTTTTTCCCTTTAAAACTTGAGCACCGCTCTTTCACTATGTAGACCAAGCGTTACCAAGGTGGAATTGCTTCTTGACCAAGGGGTAAAGGCGGTGGCACTGCGTATTGTCAAGAGACTATAGGCGTTACGAAAGTAGGTAATGGTTATTGCATTAAATGCAAAGGCAGTGGTGGACTCATATATGAAATTATGATGCTGTTGTGGGAGAAACCACGGTATCGAAATGACCAAGTCGACGTTTCGGATCCATCATCAGGACAATGTCGAATGTGGAGAGAGTGAGAATCATTGATAAATATTGGAACCGGGTAAAAAGTCACTAGCTCTCAGTTTTATCTTTATTCTCAATCTCTCCAGAAGACGAAATTGCTGCCAGATATCCCTTCCGTGCAGGGATGTAATTTCTGTTGCTAAATTTCTATGGTGGTTAGTTGTTGATGTTGTTGTTGGAGAAACCATAGTATCAAAATGACCAAGTCGACGTTTTGGATCCATATCAGGATCCATCATCAGGACAATGTCGAATGTGCAGAGAGTGAGAATCATTGATAAATACTGGAACCGGGTAAAAATTCGCCAGCTCTTAGTTTTATCTTTATTCTCAATCTCTACAGAAGATGGAATTGCTGCCAGATATCCCTTCCATGCAGGGATGTAATTTCTGTTGCTGGCGACTTTTTACCCGGTTCCAGTATTTATCAATGATTCTCACTCTCTCCACATTCGACATTGTCCTGATGATGGATCCTGATATGTATCCGAAACGTCGACTTGGTCATTTCGATACTGTGGTTTCTCCGACAACAACATCAACAACTAACCACCATAGAAATTTAGCAATAGAAATTACATCCCTGCATGGAAGGGATATCTGGCAACAATTCCGTCTTCTGGAGAGATTGAGAATAAAGATAAAATTGAGAGCTGGTGACTTTTTACCCGGTTCCAGTATTTATCAATGATTCTCACTCTCTCCACATTCGAAATTGTCCTGATGATGGATCCAAAACGTCAACTTGGTCATTTCGATACTTTGGTTTCTCCGACAACAACATCAACAACTAACCACCACAGAAATTTAGCAATAGAAATTACATCCCTGCACGGAAGGGATATCTGGCAGCAATTCCGTCTTCTGGAGAGATTGAGAATACAGATAAAACTGAGAGCTAGCGACTTTTTACCCGGTTCCAGTATTTATCAATGATTCTTACTCTCTCCACATTCGACATTGTCCTGATGATGGATCCTAAATGTCGACTTGGTCATTTCGATACTGTGGTTTCTCCGACAACAACATCAACAACTAACCACCACAGAAATTTAGCAACATGAAATTATGAGTCTGGGCCAATATCCAACTTCATAGTTTTGGGAAATGAGGGCAATTTCTGATGTTTTGGGCCTCAACACATGATGGTGACGAGATTTATGTGTAATAGCCTATATTTTTGAGAAAAATCCTCAAGCATAGACATCAAATAACTGGGAAAGTAGTTTACTTATTGCAAAGTATGCAATCTTGGACGCTAAATGCCAGTAATTTGATGGCACAACTTGTGAAAGAAAGGGAACTTAAAAATGTTTCATCTATAACAAGTTCAACAAGAGAATTTTGGAGAATGCCCACTATTTGAAATGCACATGACGTGCAACATACGGATAATTAAGCTGCATATAAAGATTTGTACAAATCGTTGTATAATTATCTCTATGTCTAAATTGAATTATTCTCTAAATGTTTTAATAGGAAATCCTATTTAAGCTCAAGAGATGCACTAAACAAATTTCCTCTTTGGTTCTTTTGCCACTCTTAATATTATGATCATCATGCTTTTGGACTTGAATGTACATGGTTGTTTCTATTTTTATTTTCAAATGTTTTATGTTGTAATCCTATCAATAAATAAATAAGGCGGCATCTCACTTTTTATCTGTACCCTGACATTGTGTCTACTTGTTTTCTTATATCATATGTAGGTCATGAAGAGCCTTGAAGAACTTGTTTATAGATAAATAGGCTTTCAGAGTAAAACTATGTTGATAAGATATGCAAATACCTACACAAGGAATTATCTCATTAATATTTTTTGTTGCCAATATTTGGATTTATGTCAAAAATTGAAATTCACATACTTCATGCTTTATACATTTAAAAAGGGGCCCTCCTATAGGGATGAAAATAAGAATGCCAGTGGTTTATTGTTTCATTTTTAGAAGTTGGTGCTTGCTATTTTGACATATATTTAGCAAAATTGGGAAGAAATATACTCTTGTAATGTATTATCCCTGTAATAAAGCAATGCCATTTAATTGTAATATATATTGTGTGTATAACATTATAACGTTGTGGTGCAAGTTGTAGCAGCCATAGTCTATATTCATGAAATTATCTTCCTTTGTTAACAAATGGTCAGCATACATAGTCAATATTCATGAAATTATTTGGCTTTGTTAACAAATGGTCATTGGAAAATTGCAAGAAGTCTATCATGTGCTATTTATTTTTTAGGAATCTATGCTTGGAGAGAGTCGAAATTGTCAATATGAGGGACCGCTGATCACATGGGATGCTTTCATAAAATCATTTCAAAATGAAATCTTAATAGAGTCTATGTGTTGATAGTCCCATGTACTGAGCCTAAGAATGATGTTGGATAAGTAACTTAATTTTACAAAGATATAATCACAATTTGAGATTAAATTTCTCATTCATTCACCACTAATTTAAGATCCAAATATTCTTTAATAGAGCATGATAAGGCACACCTGAAAATGAAACACAAGTTTAACATAGATAAAACTTCAAAGATATTTTTCTTGTTATTGTAAAGGCCATAAAAATTTAAAGCTTACAAGGTTCAATTCTTGAATCTTATGTGGTCTAATTCAAATCAAGGAGATCATGGCACATATAGACATGGAAAAAATATATAATTTGGTTGGGTAAAAATTATGTATGTCTTTGCTATAGATGCACCCAAAAACATATATAAAGTTATTCTAGTGCCTCCTACTGTACATTAACTTTAAAAACTTGTAATTTGAGTTGAGGTTTATAGCTCTGATATCTCCAACTATCATCACACCATTATTGATCATCAACGAAAAACAAAGCAAGAAAAGTGAAGTGAAGATAGTAGATGCATGATTAGTGGGATTGCGATTACAAGGGTTATTGATGACTTATTAAATTATCTCAAGATAGTGCCATGTAATATAGAGATATAGTGTAGGGTTCTCTAAGAAAGGGATAGGTTATCCTTTGAGCTATTTCTAGATATACCACCCCAAAAATATAGGTATATCATAATAGTCACGAGAAGGGCATGTAGTTCAATAGAAAGAAAGATCTTGAGGCCACATATTAATTTCCCCATAGACCTTCACTTGGATTTTTTTAATGTTATTAGTCATTTTATTGATTGGATTAAAAAAACCATTAATTCATAAATCTAATGAGTATCACCAAACATGTAAAAATATTAATAGATTCTTTATACAAATTATAACTAAAGTCTTTAAGGTAATGATTTTGAACCAAACAAATTTTCGAGCAATATTAATAGATACAAGTAACAAGAGGAGGAATGGAAAAATAAATAAGTTTTCGAGAAAATAAAAAAATTTGATGTGGTAAATACATGTTACAACATTGTGAATATTTAGTTACTATTCCATGTTTACACCATGGGAAAACTTTTGTCCATGCATTTTGTTGGTATTAGTTTATTTTTTTGTCATTTCACCCTCCAAAAACAACTTATCCATGTAATATTGCACCTTCTTGGGGCACTTGCTAGTTTATATTATCCAAAAGAGTGTGGTCAACTTTGACGGAACCAAGCAATTACCATTTAGCTCCAACTACCACTGGTGTATAGTTTTACAAAGGAATTCATTAACCAAAAACACTTAGAGATACTTATAGAAATTTGTAAAAAGTTGGAACTTTCTCTTCTTGAGCTTCTTCGTGTTGTGGGTTGCTTGCACCTTGTTGCATCGGAGGCTTATCAGAAGCTGCAAGTGAGTTGTTTGAGCTGACTTGAGGTTGGGAATTCCTTCTTCCAGTCGAGATTCCAACAAACTTAATCAATCCTTCATGTCGACACTCTCTGTCTCCTGCACTATTAGTCGTCCACAAACATTGTCCAACTGCGCCTGGTGACCACCAATCTTGCATGTAGCATATCTATTTTTTGTTTATGTTGTGCATGTTGTCAACAAAGCAGAGCAACCTCTCAATTTTGATTCCCTTCTAGGTTCACCTGTCAATTCAGATTGTACTCTGAATCATCTTCCAACTTCCTAGATATACCCATTGGCAGTCACCAAGGCTTCATCTTCTTATTTCCTACTGGAATTGGAGGGGTTTCTCCTTCAGACATAGGATAGAATTCATCGAAATGATTTCTCCAACACTTAGCTACTACCTTGCCACATTGTGGTACAAGTCAATGAATGTTTCTAAAGCACACACTATAGACTATCCAGATTATGCTCATCCTAGCCACCTTCTCTTTGTAATTTGCAATTCTCCTATTCCTCAATCTCCAAATGAATTTGCATCGCTTGTGTGACTATATGCGAAGTTTTAAGGTGGTATGTCGTAGATGATGGTGGGGAGGGAGGTGGCGCATCCATCTTTCACATCTCCTTCCCATCTTGCGTGCCAACGTAGTTGCCTCCTTGCTAGCGCCTGTGAAAAGGCAAAAATTAACCAACCTGCGGCAGAGAAATGATTGTTGTTGCAGGCTCATTGTTAGTCGTTAGATTTCAAGGTGCTGAAATCTAACAACCAACAATGAGCCTACGACAACAATCATTATTCTATTGGTTAATGATGGCCATGTAAAAATCTTTCATTTTCTTTCTTAATAAATACTCAAGAATAGGATCGTTACGAAAAGCTTAAAATGCTTTGAGCCCCAACCACCCCTTTCCTTCTAATTTAAAAGAAAACATTTTTCAAGCCTCATTTGCCAACTCTGTGCTATGGTTAATTTAAGTCTTACAACATATGAAAATTGCACTTCCATATGATTGCTAATCATCTTTTCATTTGCCAACTCTTGTGCTATGGTTAATTTAAGTCTTACAACATATGAAAATTGCACTTCCATATGATTGCTAATCATCTTTTCAAACTCTGACTAGGCCGTGAATATAAAGTATTGCACTTCCATATGATTGCTAATCATCTTTCAAACTCTGACTAGGCTGTGAATGTGCCTATCATGGGGCAGAGTGCAGTTGGCAATGTGCCCCATAATCATAGCAGTCTTCTATTATGATCGCTCAAGGCTAACTTTGATTCTTCATTTGATTATACCCACACCTGTCTCCACTCTAACAACTTCAACATCATTACACATCAAAGAAGTATTTGCAAAAATCTTCATTGGATTTGAAGGTAAACCTGTTCAACCAGAAAAAATATGGTAGACAAATGTTGCTCCGTCGTTATCCGGTTTTCTCGGGTTTACCCGTGATTACTGGACTTAAGAACGAGTTAACAACATGCATACGGTGCAAGATAATAAGTTTCTAATTTGGTCGTTTTCGAAATCATATATTTATCTCCCGAATCTCAATCCCTCCGCATCTAACTGAACAAAATCTTTTGGATTTCTAATTTGGCTCATTGAGAATTCATATATTTATATCCCCAATCTGAATCCCATTGTACTTCACACCGCAACCTGCAATCCAATATTTGACAGATCTACTTTCACGAAACAATCATTCCCGTCTTATGATCATCGCCAAACCCAGAATGGCTTTTCCTACAGTACTGAATCTCTTTTTGCAGGCCATATTACTATTCTCCATTCAAGCTGCTGCTGCATCACAGGCTCCTCACTACCATCAATTGTGGAGTACCGAATCCAGCTACAAACCCGGACCAGTTGCAACCAGGGATATTGATTGGCTTGAATTTCCCATCAATTTGGAATACTTGGAAGCCGAGTTTTTCCTGTGGTCAGCACTGGGTTATGGGCTGGATCGTGTTGCGCCGGAGCTCGTGGGCCGCGGACCAGCTCCTATAGGCGCACAGAAGGCTAACCTGGATTCTACTGTGCGTGAGATCATCAAGGAATTTGCCTTCCAGGAAGTTGGTCACCTCAGGTAATTATGTCACCACTGTCTATTTTATAATCTCGTTTTATATCTGGTTAAATAGATGAGTTAAGTTTGGGGTTTACAGTATGAATTTATGGGTTGGGTATGATTTTTGACTGGACATTCTTTCTGTCTTAAAAAAAAAAGCTTAAGAAAGAAAATGGACATTACCCAACTATTCTTTTTTTGTGAGGGTTTGAAAGATGAAGAATAAAGTGACTATTTCTTAAATACTATTTCTTATATTTAGTGGAGATGAAAAGTGGAGTCCCCAAATAATTCAGCCTGTTGCATTGTAATGATTAGCTAATGGTTCGCCATTAGATCAGGTCTTAAAATGCTGAGATCTAATAGACCTGAAATCCAATAGACCACAGACCAGTAATGTGAGCTTACAGCAGGATTCATTTAGCCTTTGAAAATGAGTGTGACTCTCTTATTTTGTTGTTCTTGAAGTGGACACTCCATTCCTCTGTCCACCCATCTGTTATGTTCTTGAACTTTCTTGCCTTGTCTGAAAATGAAGAATGCACAGAGTTAATTTCATTATTAAAACTTATGAATTTAGGATGAACGGTGAAAATCTACATTCTTATTCTTCTACCTATATAGATGTTATGTGAAAGGTTGGCTAATGTAACTTGTATTAATTCTGCCACCCAGGGCTTTAAAGGCAACAGTGGTTGGCTTTCCTAGGCCCCAGCTGGATCTGAGCGCTGCAAATTTCGCCAGAATCATAAACACTGCGTTGAATACAACTTTGACACCTCCATTCAATCCGTATGCTAATAGTGTAAACTATCTGCTTGCAAGTTATTTGGTCCCCTACGTCGGACTGACAGGTTATGTCGGCGCAAATGCTGAGCTTCATTCTCCCATTGCTAAGAGGGTAGGTATAATATATTGTGGTGGGTATATATTGTTATCATGAGTGGTGGAAGAGACGTTTTGAATGCTTCGATTGTTTGTTTGTCATGTTTTGTAAAAATTGAAGCTGGTAGCTGGGCTTCTTGGAGTTGAATCGGGACAGGACGCAGTGATACGTGCATTGCTGTTTGAAAGAGCGTCTAAGAAAGTGGCGCCATATTCATACACAGTGGCAGAATTTACTGAAAAGATATCTAATCTGAGGAATTATCTGGGACGCAATGGAGTTGCTGACGAAGGACTGTATGTTGCAGCAGCGGCTGGAGCAGAGGGGAGGGTGAGCGGCAACATTCTTGCAGGAGATAAATACTCAGTTGCATATGCCCGCAGTCCTCCTCAAATTCTGAGGATCGTATACTCATCTGGTAACGAATCGGTTCCTGGAGGATTCTACCCTCGTGGTGCTAGTGGCCGTTTTGCCGCACATTTCCTCCTACACTCCAATTAAACAGCTTCGTAAAGTACTCCCTCGATCATTTTGTATAAAACGCGGATGCTCTCTCCGATACCTCGCACATAAATAACGGATATCAAATAATACACACACCGCATTTCACAATGCCTTACTTGTTATTGCTTTTCTCAATAACCATATGAACAAGGTCTCCCCAATGTTATTAAGGGGAGAAAACCAAAAAACCAGAAATCTCTGGCTTGTTATTCAAACTATGTTGTAAAAATGTGTTTTTGTCTTAAATATGTATGTATATTTTTATATTTTTTTCCTTTGTTAAGACATGTTTCATCATTCAATATGTATGGATATATTTATACATTTTATATTTTTCTGGCTTAAGAAGTATTTGATTATATTTTTTTGAAATTGATACGTTTATGATTTATCCAATTATTGAATACCATTAAATAATGATTGTGCCATTAAATAATGATTGTGTTTGTTAATATGTAAAAAATATTAATGATACATCTACTAATACCCAAGATCTAACTAGGTTATTAAGATTTGGGTGGGATGATCCAAACCATGGTTTAAAACCATGTAAGGTGAAAAGAGCAGCATTGAAGAGAACACTACCACTTAAGAAATTTGAAGAAGTGATGATATTACCATACAATGATGGCGCTTTACCCAGCCTTAATGATTACGATGATACTCAAAATGCACTGCATGAAGAAGGATAGAATGAAATGCTCACACGGGTTGGAAACAAGGGTGTTAAATAACAGTTAATAGACCCACTAATATACCCAAGCCTACATCAATAATATGTAATACACCAACATATAGGGGGTAAAGTGCCACACTATAGGGAGAACTTTTCCCCACATTTAGGGCTTAACATGCCCCTCCCCTTTAGACAAATGTTGTCCTCAACGCTTGGGTAGTTGTGTATGTATTTGTATGAAGGCATCATCTTCCCATGTTGAATATGCAGCTGGTAAGTTCTTCCACTTTATGAGGCACTCAATAATAGCTTGATTTCTTAGTTGTTTGGTCCTTGTTTCAATGATTTGTTCAAGTTCCCATATGATTTTTCCTTCTCAAAAATAATTTGACTGTGATTTTGATATACCTATTTTTTCATCTTGTTTTTGGACATCTTCAGTATTTGGAGACTACTTGTTGGTACTCTATGCAATCTACCACTACTTGAACTATATATTTTCCTTCTTCAAACTTTTATTGGAATATTTTTTATGGATGACTTAGATTGAGGTAAATTTAAAATTTTAGCTCCTATGGGTATGCAAATTCGGCTTTTGGTGGCCTGGTGTGTCCTTTTTGATGCCACATGTCTGACCTAATTTGGATGCTCTAGTAAAACTAAATTGCAATTCTCCAAGCACTTCTTATTTATGCTATCTAGAATAGAAAACTTATATTTTATTCTGCGTGTCTAATATTTTGTTTATGTATTTGAAACTCTTACCAAAGATACCCTAGTCCTTCTTCTTTTGGATGCAACAAGTCTCATTCAATTTGGATCTTGGATGCCTCATATATGAACTTTTTCCCTAGAAATATGTTTCAAATCCTAATTGGAAGATTGTTTTAGGGCCTACTTTTAACTGATATAATATTTGAATTTCAACTCCTATGGGTTTGAAACTTTGGCCTGTGGTACCTTGATGTGTCATATTTCCAATTCCATGGGCATGACCTAATTTGGATGTTCCAAAAAAACATTATTTCAAATATCCCAAAACTTTTTTTTTTCCTATCCAAAATAAAGAACTTGTATGGTATGCCACATGTCTAATATTTGGTTTCACTAGATGAAAATACTACCACATATGTTATAGCATGACTTTCCACACCTACTACATCATTCTTTGATGGCATATCCCTGTCCCTATGCAAACTCCTTTTTCCCCTTTTTTCTCACTATGACCCTGATGCTGTGATGGAACCCCTTAAAAGACACTTTTATATATATACGCGGGTCACAAGTCTAGAACCCGCATATATGCATCTTGCACCACTATCAACTTTGTACATCGAGAAATGTGCTAAAAACAAAACATATTTGGATTCCCCCCCCCCCCCCCACTAAGTAATGAAGGACTTGTCCCTTGGCCTTCCATATGCTGGGAAATGCTCCACTTCGACCCTTTACCTCCGATTGAAGGGATAAATATTGAGATACTATGAAGCATTATAAAGGACGAGAAATTTGAGTGAAAATATACTAGAGTGGAATTGTTCCCTGTTATTATGTACTTGAGTCTTCATCCCTTTGTCCTTGAAGCATCCATTAGTGTTATTTCCCAAGATTTCCTTGATCTTTGTGAGCTTGCCTTTGTAAGGAGGATTGAAGTGGTGGCAGCCCGAGTGGAGGGACTCAGCTTCTCGATTTCGATGAGGTGTCGATAGAGTTTGTATATTTATCTTTCTTTATATTAATATCATTATCCATTTCTCGTCCATTGCATATTTAATTATAAATGTTTTCTATGCATGGATGTAATTACTTTGATTATGTATTGGAATATAACATGCTATATTAGATTCTAACGCTTTACATATATCATTCTTGTATATCTTTTTGTTGTTGAGAGAAATTTGTAGGTATAATATTGATTGAAATCTCAACATGGATCTACTTCAAATGTTCAGAATAAGGTATGCTCCCTTGGTCCCTTACTGCTAGTTTCAATTGTATATTTAGCATGATTGGAATGGGTTTATTTCTAGTGTCATCCTGTCTATTGTGGTCCACCCCAAGACATAGGATATATTATTCATAAAAATATATACCTTGGTTCTTCTTCTTTCGTATGAAAGTGGTATCACTCAATTTGGATCTTGGATTCCTCATATATGACCTTTTTAGACTAGGTTTTGGACTAGGAAAAAACCCTAGATTCCTCCTCAATTATATTTGTAACTATAATGGATTAGGATCTGAATGTCAGAGTGGAGCTATTTCGGACTATTTTAGAATGGGTTTTTAACCTTGATCTCTGAATCCTTGTATAAAAAAATGTGAAAATTCCAAGATGATGTGTTTTACAGAAGCCAATCCTGAGGAAAGAGATATGATACCAAATTTTATGCAACCAAGTCCTAAAAGTAGCATAAAAATAACATAAATAGACAAGAATAGAGTAATCCATGCCTTAATAAGAATAACATAGATAGATGCCAATTCGTCGAGGGAGGATTCCTCCTTACATAATGTATTGTGTACCCAAGACAGGATAATATACAATGCTTACCCAAATGGAAATATCTCCTTCCTATATATAGGAGACAAGGGTGTACAATAAAAACTAATAGACCCACTAATATACCCAAGACTACATCAATAATATGTAATAAACCACCATATAGAGGGTAAAATGCCACACTATAGGGGGAACTATGCCCAAAATTTAGGGCTTAACAGATGAACATTGAAGGAAATGTGGGCAATGTCAAAGATTATGTAAGGACATGAGTCATTGTTTAGTCTTGAAAACCTCTCATATCAACAAGGCACATGTCTAGTCTAACTGTTAATATTTCATATGCTAGAGTAGATTCATTAATATTCAATTAAAATATCATAGCAGCAACATATCCAGAATCACTAATAGAAACACAATCACAAGATAGACACAATATTTATCTTGGGAAACCCTCAAGGGGAAGAAAACCAAGAAAAACTTCCTATGTATAAGATGTATAAAAGACAGCCCCAAAAACAGGTGTTCTCCTCCTTATGTTCTGTCTCTCTCTCTCCTATGCGCTACTCAAGTGAGTGAGTATGTATTAAAATAAGATCCACATCTCCTTTATTTATACACAATGAGTCAACTGAATTTTACCCTAGACAAGTCGGCCCCACTAAACTGTCTGGGACGACTTAACCTAGGAAGACTCAAACAATATATTATATTATTTATTAGGGTGCTAAAGACCCTATACAAAATGGAGGCTTTACCTCATGACTCTATGATGACCAAATACAATAGTAACACCCCGCTAGAGGAATAATAACATCTCCCTTGGGTTACAACAGTAAAATACATTTAGAATATCATTTGAAGTTACAATATTTCAACATTCCCTCTTAACGAGAAGGTTATTCTACTAACAACATCATCACATACTATAGGAGAACAGATAGACAATAATCACAACAGTACAATGGGGTGATACATCTATATGTCATAGGAAGTTTTCTCAATCAGTAACTGGAACAGTTACTCTTCATCTTCTACATCACACGATCACTTGATCTTTTTGCAGCAATGCTTCAAATTTTTAATCCTCAGCACTTTGATCTTCTTGATCCTTTGTAGCAAAACTTCTATCTTCTTGATCCTTTGCAGCAACACTTCGATCTTCTTGATCCTTTGCAATAACACTTTGATCTTCTTCATCCTTTGTAGTAGCACTTTGATCTTCTCGATCCTTTGCAACTGTACTTCGATATACTTGTCCCTTCATTGTCGTACTTCGATCTACTTGACCCTTCACCTCCACACTACCTACAGTACACATGATATATATTTTCGGGATGATCAATCTCGATCACTTTAGGACATAAGTCCAAGGACGATGCAATCCTTCATCATCATGATCCATGAAATCGATCAGCTGAATCGTCTACAACGAGATGTAGATCTCGACCGCACCTATTTCCATCCCTATCATCCATGACGACTCATCATAAACCATCCATACCACATAGGTTAGGACCACTCCCAAGTGAGTGTTATACTACAGTATCTACACTTATGTGTAGGCATACTCTTCCAAGCAAGAGTATTTGTTTGCAGAGAAGATATCGATCACATACAAAATGTTGGCCCATTATAGAACATCCATACCACATAGGTTAGGACCACTCCCAAAGGAGTTTTATACTATGACATTCATGAGGACTCATAATAGAGCATCCATACCAGTGAGGTTAGTACCACTCCCATGCGAGTGTTATTCTATGGGATCTACATATGATTGTATGCATACTCTCCATACAAGAGTATATTCTGCAAAGCAGATCTTAACTGCATACACAATGTCAGTCATGTTGTCTGTGAGGAATCATCATAGAGTATCCATACCACAAAATTTAGTACCAATCTTGAGCGAGTTTTATTCTACAGTATCCACAACTAAATGTGGGTACTCTCCATGCGAGAGTAACATCTGCAGGGTCGCCCTTAGCTAGTAAGGACCATTCTCATGCACAGAGTGTTATACCTGTCATCCTCAAGAGTGGATACTATCATTCATAATTAAATGTGGGTACTCTCCATGCGAGAGTCGCAGCTGTAGGGCCATCCTAAGATAGTAAGGACCACTCTTATGAATACAGTGTTATACCTGCCATCCTCAAGAGAGGATATTGTCATCCACAAATCAATTTTAGACCATCATCATCACTGTCATCCATCATTGATGTCAATCTCATCATTTCTCCCACTTTCCTTGGAAGTTCTATATTATCATCCTGGTCCCCCTTTGTCCAAGGAGGGTTCATGGCTTCGACCTGATCTTCCTTTTCAAAGAAGGTCCAAATCTTAATCATCTGTAGTTCCATCACTATTCCTCCTTATGATAAATTCCTTTCGAACTACACCAAGCTTGTCACAAAAATATTCAAACTTCACTCAAGATAGAGGCTTGGTTAGTACATCAGTAACTTGCTCATCGGTACTCACATACTGGAGCTTGATAACTCCCTTTTGTACCATATCCATTATATAAAAATATCAAATTTCTATGTGCTTCGATTTGTCATGGAACAACAGATTCTATGTCATCTTTATACAACTCTAGTTGTCACAAAGAATTGTTGTGGTGTCCAAATCCATGTCAAATATTCCTGACATCAAATTCCAAATCCATATCGCTTCACAACAAGCGGAGCAAGCTGCAATGTACTCTACATCAGCTGTACTAAGAGAAACACTAGATTGTTTCTTACTAAACCATGAGATCATGGCAGATCCCAGGAAATAATATCCACTTGAGGTTCTCTTCCTGTATGCGGCACTTCCTTCCCAATATGAATCCGTATATCCATACAATTTGTAGCCATGATCTCTCCCATAGTAAAGTCCCAAATCAATCATACCTTTTAGGTACCTCATCACATGCTTTGTAGTTATCAAGTGAACCTGTCTAGGTTTAACTAGATACTAACTCTAGGTGTGCACAACAAAGCATATATCTGACCTTGTGTTCGTCAGATACAATAATGACCCAATAATCTATCTGTAGTGAGTCATGTTCACTAGCTCAGATGTCTAATCAGACAACAACTTTAGGTTGGTGTCCATGAGTGTGGTCATGGATTTACAAGCCAACATATCAAATCGTTTCAAGATTTATACTGCATGATTTCCATAATTCAGAAATATTTCTTCTGGGATTTGCCACACTTCTAGCCCTAGGAAATAATGCATCAATCCAAGATCTTTCATCTCGAATTCTTCAACTATCTTCTTCTTGCAATCCTTGATCTGTTTGTCATTTCCAGTCAGAAATAGATCATCCACATACAACAATAGTATGACTGGTTCATCATCCATAATATTCATATAAATAATAGGATCATATTTAATCTTGGCAAATCACATGCTTGTCAAGAATCTATATATTCTTCCATACCAAGCTCTAGGAGCTTGCTTTAGTCCATACAGAGCCTTTTTCAACTTGTATACATGAGTCGCTCTATATTCAACTTCAAATCTTTGTGGATGTTCGATGTAAACCTCTTCCTCAATCACACCATTAAGGAAGGTTGTATTTACATCCATCTAGTGTAAATCCCACTTCATAATGGACGCAAGTACCATGATAGTTCTGATGGAAGTGTACCTTGCCACTGGAGCAAATGTCTCTTCATAATCGATCCCCTCTTTCTGAGATAATCCTATAGCCACAAATATTTCTTTGTACTTTTCAATACTTCCATCAATGGCACATGTTTTATCTTGTAGATCCATTTTGAAGATCCCACACTCTTGTTTTCTGGTTTGGGAAAAATATCCCAAACATCATTCTTCATGATCGACTGGTATTCTTCCGTCATTGCTTCAACCCATTCTTTATTCTATGCAGCTTCCTCATAGCTGGTGAGTTCTTGATCTACAAGGTCACACATCAAAGATACAAAACTGGAATATGGCTTTGATCTTTTGCTAGTTCTTGTGGAGCCTTCTGGCACTCCATATATTCCCGCTTCCTATATGATTTCTCTTACCCAAGCAGGTTTTCTCTTTCGAGAGATATCCATAGTAGGGGGCTCCTGAGGATCTAGCATGTCATGATCTTCTTATGCTACTATTTCAAGAGATGGTTTAGCTTCTATCCTTCTGGAGGTACATCCTCTTCATGTACCTCTTCAATCTGACACCTTCTAGACTTCTTAAGAGTTGTCTCTTCATCAAATGTTACATCCCTACTAATATCGGTATGGTGGAATCCTAAAATGTATATCTTGAAGGCTTTGGAGACTTCACAGTATCCTACAAATATTCCCTTCTTTCTAGAAAGATCCAATTTGTTTCTCTTCTCTTTTGGAATATGTACATATACTGGGAAACCAAATATCTTGAGATGGATTACTTCAGGTTTCTTTTTGGTATACATTTATTCAGGAGTCTTGAATCCAAGAGCACTGTGAGATAATCTATTTTTCACATATACGACTGTTCTTGCTGCTTCATCCCATAGGTGAATAGGGAGGTCTTGGTCATGAATCATGGTCTTCACTACTTCCATGATAGTTCTATTATTTCTTTCTGCAACAGCATTTTGTTGGGGATTATAGGGATTGGTTAGTTCCCTCTTGATTCCTACCTCCTTACAGAATGCTTCAAATTTCTTTGAAGTGTATTCTCCACCATTATCCATTCTCAGTGTCTTGATTCTCTTTTCTGAGTGGTTCTCTATCAAGGCTTTGAATTACTTGAATTTCTCAAACAATTCACTCTTATTATTCAAGAAGTATATCCAATGATTTCTTGAATATTCATCAATAAATGTGACATAGTACTCATATCCACTCAAGGATATGGAGGGCATAGGACCATATAAATCAGAATGGATTAGTTCCAACGTACCTTTGGTCTTTGTTTCACTTTTCAGAAAGAGATTCTTGATGTTCATTCCCTTTTCACATCCCTTGCAGGTTCTCTCATGTTCGATCTTCAGATCTAGTAACCCTATTACCACCTTCCTTACATAGGTAAATGATTTGTAGTTGATGTGAGAAAGTATCCTATGCCAGAGTTCACTCGAGCTGGTAGTCTTATGGACAAGGGTTGTCTTTGGATGCCCTTTGAGTTTGTACAGTCCTTCTTCTTCTTCTCCAATGACTACATCATCTTCAAGTGTCTTCCTTTGGACGACATAAGTACTTTTCCATCTATAAAAGAAACTCTATATCCTTTCTTATCTAGAGCAGAGATGGAAAGTAGGTTCTTTTTCAAATCTGGTACATATATTACTTCCTTCATCTTCATGGAAGTCCCATAATGAAGCTACTAATACCTTTGATGGGATATTGATATTCATCTCCCAATGATACCTTCTGGGGAGAGTTCTTCTCTTCAAGTCTTAACGGAGTTGTCTTCTTCCCTGTCATGTGCTTAGAGGCACCACTATCAATAAGCCATGTGTCTTCTCTAGGTGTTACAGACCCAGAGAGTTCAGAGAATAACACATACTCTTCTGCATATTCACCTCTATTTTTCTTTCGAGGTCTTTCTTCATCCTCATCTTCAGCTAGATGAGCATGATTTCTTTTGTTCTTCTTCTTCTTTGGTGATGGACATTCTCTAGCAAGATGTCCTATCTTATGACATTTGTAGCATTGATACTTTGAGTAATCCTTCTTATTCTTCTGGAATTTCTTCGTTGAAGGCTTATGATTACTCTTCTTGAAGTTTGATTGTTTTTTTCATTTAGTTTGGGTAGCTATATCCTGATCATTCTCCGAGGAGAGCTTCTCTATTGGCTACTCTAGCTTCTTCTTGTATACAATCTTCCCATACTATGTCAAACTTCATACTTTCTTTTCTGGCACACAAATTATGAATGAATTGAGTCCCAAGTTCTAGTGAGACCATTAAGAGTAGTCATAACTGGTTCATCCTCATTAAGGGTGTCTCCAATAACACTTAGTTTCTCTTTGAACTGGGAGACCCTTGTGAATTAATCTTGAATAGGTTCTCCTTTTCTCATCTTGATGCCCTTTAGTTGAGCTCTTAGATTCATCTTTCTATTGATGTTCCTTCCCTCATACATTATGGAAAGTGCATCATACATTTGCTTAGGTGTCTTCTTAGATGACACTCAAGGGATCAAGTGATCCTTAATAGAATCAACAATGATCCTCATTTACTTGATTAGGTCTTATTCATGCTTCTCCTTAGCTTCATCTTCTTCAGGTTCTGCAATCTCATCCTTGATGTACTTCTCAAGGCCATTCTCTTTCAGAATGAGGCCATTCCTATACTTCCAAGCCAGGAAGTTTTCTATCCTTCCAATTTCTCCTTAATATTAGTGCATGGGGCCATCTTGTCCAGTAGGTCACTAAAAATTGAAATTTATCAAAATAGGATGCTGACCTTACCAGTATATGTGCTTGAGGGAGGCGAGTTGGTTTATCCAACTGATTTCTGAAGATCCCAAATCTTCAGCCTTCAAATCCTACTTGCGAGGTTGCAGCATTGCATAAATTGTGGTTATGTTTCACTATAGTTTTCTGGTTCACTACCAAACTAGGGTTTGGATTTCTTGGAGATCCAACCACCCAAAAACTTCGATCTAGGGCTCAATAGATGCGATTGAAGGAGGCTCAAATTTCTATGTAAGGAGATCTTCGAAGCTCCAACTTTTGCAGATTCCCTAATTTCTTCCAGAGAGGGAGGAGAGAGAATTTCACCTTGTGAAAGTTGCTCTAATCAGGTTATCTCTGATACCATGTTAATATTTCATATGCTAGACTAGATTCATTAGTATTCAATTAAAATATCATAGCAGCAACATATCTAGAATCACTGATAGAAACACAATCACAAGAGAGACATGGTATTTATCCTGGGAAACCCAACAAAACTTCCTATGTATAAGATGTATAAAAGACAACACCAAAAACATGTGTTCTCCTCCTTTTGATCTCTCTCTCTCTCTCTCTCTCTCTCTCTCTCTCTCTCTCTCTCTCTCTCTCTCTCTCTCCTATGCGCTACTCAAGTGAGNAACTCCTCTATTTATACACAATAAGTCGAATGGATTTTACCCTAGACAAGTCGGCCCCACTAAACTCTCTGGGATGACTTCACCTAGGAATACTCAAAATAGTATATTATATTATTTATTAGGGTGCTAAAGACCCGACACACAATGGAGGCTTTACCTCATGACTCTATGATGACCAAATACAATAGTAACACCCTGCCGGAGGAATAATAAAATTTCCCTTGGGTTACATCAGTAAAATACATTTAGAATATCCTTTGAATTTACAATATTTCAACACTAACCATGTAAAATTTTAATCCATGTAAGCACAGTTTAAAGAAATTTCAATGTTTTCCCCATTCACTACTCACTGTGCGGGGTCGATGGATGTCATTAATTCTTTAACCCATTATAATCCCTAAGCCATCAACCATTAAACCACTTGTATGTTGCACCCTATAAAATTATTTTGGGATGTATTAACTTAATAGAATCATGGTTTAATCGTCTCAAAGAATTCCACAAGAAAAAGACAAAGACATGGAAATTGGAATATTCATTAGGTTTTGCTGGAAAGTTGGGTATGTAGAGTTTGATCTTTGTTGGAACAGATGGAAAAATTGGGTCATGATGATGATGATCAAAATGGAAACCATGATGGTGGTGATGATGATGAAAGTTATTTCCTTGAGTCTTAAAACCCTCCCATACCATCAATGCATGTGTCTAGTCTAACCATGTCAAATTTCAATGCACATAGGCACATTTTGAAAAAATTTCAAAGAGTTTCGATAAAGATCGTATAAATGGGAACGACAAATGATGACAATGAGATAGGCATGATGATCATTGATGTAAATTTGGGAGATGTCAAATATTATGTGGGGACATGATTCATCCTTGATTCTTGAAACCATCGCATACCCTCATTAGGATTTGCTGAAAAGTTGGGTATGTAGGATTTTATATTTGTTGGCATGGATGAAATTGTTTGGTAATCATGAATATTATGATGATGATAATATAAATGAAAACTATGATGCTGACAATGATGATGATGATTTCCTTGAGTCTTAAAACCCTCCCATACCATCAAGGCATGTGCCTAGTATAACCATGTAAAATTTCAACGCACATAGGCACATTTTGAATAAATTTCAACATTGACCCATTCAGTGTTGATAATTGTGCAGGGTTGATAGATGAAATTAATGGTAAGAGTGTTGGAATTTCATTCATGACATTTCAAGAGAGTTCTGACAAATATCCCATATATCGGAATGACAAATGATGACATTGAGACGTGCATGATGAACATTGATGGAAATGTGGATGATGCCAAATATTATGTGGGGACATGATTCATCCTTGATTATTGAAACCCTCCCATATCGTAAAGTCATATTTCTAGTATAACAATGTCAAATTTCAACACATGTAGGCACATTTTGAATAAATTCCAACGTTGGCCCCATTCACTGCTAACTGACGTACAAGGCTGATGAATGCCATGAATTCCTTAGCCCAATATAATCCCCAAGAAATCAACCATTCAACCACTTGCATGTTGGACCCTATAAAATTATTTTGGGATGTATTAACTTAATAGAATCATGGTTTAATCGTCTCAAATAATTCCATAAGAAAAAGGAAAAAAGATGGAAATTGGAATCTTCATTAGGTTCCGCTGGAAAGTTGGGTATGTAGGGTTTGATATTTGTTGACATTGATGGAAAAATTGGGGCATGATGATGACGATGAGGATAGAAAAGGAAACCGTGATTTTGGTGACGATGACGACGATGATTTCCTTCAATATTAAAACTATCCCATACCATCAGGGCATGCGCCTAGTCTAACCATGTAAAATTTCAACACACACATGCACATTTTGAAGAAATTTCAACATTGTCCTCATTCATTGCTCACTGTGTGGAGTTGATGGATGTCATTAATCCCTTAACCAGATATAATCCCTAAGCCATAAACTATTAAACCCATTGCATGTTGGACCCTAAAAAATTAATTTGGGATGTCTTAACTTAATAGAATCATGGTTTTATTGTCTCAAAGAATTCCATAAGAAAAAGACAAAGACATGGAAATTGTTATCTTCATTAGGTTTCACTGGAAAGTTGGGTATGTAGGGTTTGATCTTTTTGGCATGGATGGAAAAATCAGGTCATGATAAATATGATGATGATGAGGATAGAAATGATAATCATGATGGTAGTGATGATGATGACAATGAATTCCTTTAGTCTTAAAACCCTCCCATACAATCAAGGCATGCGACCAATCTAACCATGTAAAATTTCAATGCACATAGGCACATTTTGAAGTAATGTCAACATTGTCCCCACTCACTGCTCACTGTGTGGGGTCGATGGATGTCATTAATCCCTAAAGCCAATATAATCCCTAAGCCATCAACCATTAAACAACTTGCATCTTGGGACCTATAAAATTCTTTTGGGTTATCTTAACTTGATAGAATCATGGTTTAATTGTCTCAGAGAATGCCATAAGAAAAAGACAAATACATGGAAAATGGAATCTTCATTAGGTTTAATTGGAAAGTTGGGTATGTAGGGTTTGATCTTTGTTGGCATGGAGGGACAAATTAGGCCATGATGAATATGATGATGATTACGATATAAATGACAATCATGATGGCAACGATGATGATTACAATAGAAATGACAATCATGATGGCAACGATGATGATGGAAATGATTCCCTTCAATATTAAAACCCTCCCATACCATCAAGGCATGCACCAAGTCTAATCATGTAAAATTTCAATGCACACAGGAACATTTTGAAGAAATTTCAACATTGGCCCCATTCACTTCTCAATGTGTGAGGTCGATGGATGACATTAATCCCTTAGCCCAATATAATCCCTAAGCCATCAACACTTAAAACACTTGCATGTTGCACCCTATAAATTATTTTGGGATGTCTTAACTTAATAGAATCATGGTTTAATTGTCTCGAAGAATGCCATAAGAAAAAGGCAAAGACATGGAAATTGGCATCTTCATTAGGTTTCATTGGAAACTTGGGTATTTAGGGTTTGATATTTGTTGGCATGGATGGACACATTGGGTCATGATTAATATGATGATGAAGACATGAATGAAAACTATGAATGTGGGATTCATAATTAAAATTATTTCCTTGAGTCTTACAATCCTCCCATACCATCAAGGCATGTTCCTAGTCTAACCATGTAAAATTTCAATGTGCACAGGAACATTTTGAAGAAATTTCAACGTTGGCCCCATTCATTGTTGATCACTATGCGGGGTTTATGGATGACATTCATGGTTGGAGTGTTCGAAGTTCGGCCATGACATTTCAAGCAAGTTCCAACAAATATCCTATTTATGGGAATGACAAAACATGACAATGAGACATGCATGATGAACGTTGATAGAAACATGGATGATGTCAAATATTATGTGGGGACATGATTCATCCTCGAGTCTTGAAACCTGCCATACCGTCAAGGGTTGTGTCTAGTATAATGATGTCAAATTTCCATGCACATAGGCCCTTTTTGAAGAAATATCAATGTTTTCCACATTCATCGCNGAACCCTGCCATACCGTCAAGGGTTGTGTCTAGTATAATGATGTCAAATTTCCATGCACATAGGCCCTTTTTGAAGAAATATCAATGTTTTCCACATTCATCGCTCACAGTGTGGAGTCAATAGACAAAATTAAGTGATTAATGCAATATAATACCCAAGCCATCAAACATTAAACCACTTGCATGTTGGACCCTATAAATTTCTTTTGGGATGTATTATATTAATAGAATTGTGGTTGAATTGTCTCTAAAAATGCCACAAGAAAAAGGCAAAGACATGGAAATTGACACCTTCCTTAGGTTTCAATGGAAAGTGGGGTATGTAGGGATTTGATATTTGTTTGGCATGGATGGAAACAAATTGGTCATGATAAATATGATGATGATGATAGAAATGAAAACCATGATGGTGGTGATGATGATGCTGATAGAAATGAAAACCATGATGGTGGTGGTGATGATGATGATGATGATGTCCTTGAATCTTAAAATCATCCCATACCATCAAGGCATGTTCCTTGTCTAACTATAAAAAAATTAATGCACACAGGTAAATTTTGAAGAAATTTCAACATTGGCCCGATTCACTCTTGATCATTGTGTGGGGTTAGTGGATTACATTCATGGTGTGTGTGTTGGAATTTTGGCCATGAAATTCAAGAGATTTTGAAAACAAATATTCTATATATGGGAATGACGAATGATGACAATGAGACGTGCATGATGAATGTTTCAGGAAACTTGGATGATTTCAAAGATCATGTGGGTACATGATTCATCCTTGAGTCTTGAAACCATCCCATAGTGTCAAGGCATGTGTCTAGTGTAACCATATCAAATTTCGAGGCATATAGGCACATTTTGAATAAATTTTAACATTGGCCGCATTCACTGCTCACTCCGTGGGGTTGATGGATGCCAATAAGACCTTAACACAATATAATCCCTAAGACATCAAAAATTAAACTACTTACACATTGGACCTTATAAAATTATTTTGGGATGTATTAACTGAATATAATCATGGTTTAATCATCTCCAAGAATGCCAAAAGAAAATGGAAAAGACATGGAAATTAACATATTCAATAGGTTCGTTGGAAAGCTGGGTATGTATGGTTTTCTCTTTATTGGCATGGATGGAAAAATTGGGTCATGATGACTATGATCATCACAATCATATAAATAAAAATTTTGATGGTGGAAATGATGATGATGATGATGATGTCCTTGAGTCTTGAAACTCTCCCATACCATCAAGGCATGTGCCTAGTCTAACCATGTAAAATTTCAATGCTCATAGGCACATTTTGAAAAAAAATTCAATGTTGGCCCCATTCACTGCTGATCACTGTGCGAGGTTGATGGATGAAATTCGTGGTGGGTGTACTGGAAGTTCGACCATGACATTTCAAGAGAGTTCTGACAAAGATACTATTTATGGGAATGACGAATGATTTCAATGAGATGTGCATGATCAGCGTTGATGGAAATAATTAATATATATTAATATTAATAATTAATAAATAGAATTAATTAATTAATTAGGAAAATTTAAATGGTGTTCCTTTATGTTTGAAAATGCATGAATTGGATTATATAAGTGCTACCATTTTAATTGTAAAAACATCATCAATATATTTATCAAGTATTCAATGCACGGGTTATTTAAAAAATGATAGGTTTATTCCAAATTATTTGAGAATAATATTAATATTATTATATTTGATGAAAATTAGGATAAAAATAAAATGTTTCCCCAAAGCAAAGTTCAAGAAAGATTCCCTAAGACCTACTCGAAATTAGTCAATGATCTACTAAAACTTGAGGGAACTATTTAAGGAAAAATTATTAGCATAGCTATATATCCAACCATCTAAGGAAAATTACATTAGCAACAACTTGGCAAGTCAATTATTAGTCTCATAATCAAGTGTAATAAAAAAATGTATAATTATGGTGATAAGCAATATGAAATTACAAACTTACAACCAACAATTGATGAGTATAAGTTCACATAAATGTTGCGACTATATATCTAAATGAAGTTGAAATAATTATGGGTTCACCCTAGATGGAAACACTAGGAAATTTCATTTTAAACATGAAGAAGAAGTTTTTAACATTTTCATACAAAAATAAAAATATAACATTACAGGATTCTACATGGAAGTCAGATCCAGTAACATCAGAATATCTTTAAAATATTTCAAAAATTATCACCAAAGATAGTCAGAAGTCAATAACAAAAATGTAGAAAAAATTCGACAAAGTCACCATGGACAAGGAAGAAGAGATCTCTCATGTAAGAGATCATAACCATAAATTTATTCTTCAAATCAAGAATGTGAAGGATAAAGAACAAGACAATAAAAATTTAGAAGAGGAGAATCAAGATATTCAGAAGAAACTATTAGAAAATATCGAAGAAAATGGCCGCCTTAAGAATCATAAACAAGATCTAATGGATCATATTCAAAAGATTAAAGATGATAAGAAATCGCAAGAGGAAATGATAAAGAATCTTAAGAATGATAAAGTTTCATTGGAAAACAAGTTAGAGAAAATTCAAAAGAGGACATCAAATCCTCAGACTCAAAAATCCAAGTTCAGGAAAAATAAGCAAATACAAATCCAATATTTGTCATTGTTAAAAAAGAATCCAACAACTAAAAAAACAAAACACAAGAACTCCTTATCGACACCCAAATTATAAAAATCATTTTGACCAACGATAGGGTCAAAAATGAACATATACAGAATAATTATGAATTCATAAAAGAAAGAACTCAAAATAAAAAAACTAAGTAGAATATGAGAAGTTACATCCAACAAGGTGATCAACAAGCAACTCTAATAAAGATAGATCTCAGATGGACTACTTCACAAATGATGCAACTTTTTTCTTGGGAATTCGTAGCTCATATTGTTTCGTTTCATCAAGTTTCATAGATACTAACAAAAAAGATCACGAGATGACCTTACAAGCAAGAAATCAGACGTAATCCTCGTATTCAACAAGCTTTGAGGGAAAAGCTTCCTTAAGAGGAAGGCGATGTTATATAAAAAAATATATAGAACATAATAAGATATATAAAGCTATATAAAATAATAACATTAAATATTAACAAATAATAATTAATTAATAGAATTAATTAATTAATTAGGAAAAGTCAAGTGAAGTTCCTTTATGTTTGAAAAGGAATGAAATGTCTTATATAATCCCTACCATTGTAATTGTAAAAACATCTTCAATATATTTATCAATTATCCAATATGTAGGTTTATTCTAAATCATTTGAGAATATCTTGATACAAATATTACAAATTAAGTGGCGACATGAGTCATCCTTGATTCTTGAAACTCTCTCATACTGTGAAGGTATGTGTCACTAGTCTAACCACGTCAAATTTCAATGCATATATGCACATTTTGAAGAAATTTCAATGTTATACCTATTCATAGCTCATTGATGTGCATGGTCAATGGATGGTATTAAGCCCTTAACCTAATATAATCCCTAAACAATTAGCCATTAAATCAGTTGCAATGTTGGACACTATAAAATTATTTTTGTGATTTATTGATAGAATCACGGTTTAATCATCTTGAAGAATTCCAAAAGAAAAAGGAAAAGACACAAAATTAGCATCACCATTAGGTTTCGTTGGAAGTTGGGTATGTAGGGTTTGATATTTGTTGGCATGGATGGAAAAACTGGGTCATAATTATTAGGTAAAATTTCAACACATACAACCACATTTTGAAGAAATTTCAACATTGGATGTATTTTTGTTTGGACCTTAACCATTAATCCCTTAATCATTGACCACTTAACCTATAATTCATAAGCCATTAAATAACTCTCTATAATTTCGGACGTGACATTTCAAGAGATTTCTGACAAAGATCCTGTATATGGGAATGAAAAATGATGACAATGATATGTGCATGCTGAATGTTGATGGAAAAATGGACGATGTCAAATATTATGTGGGGACATGATTCATCCTTGAGTCTTGAAACCCTCCCATACCTTCAAGGCATTTCAGGGCATACAAACACATTTTTAAGAAATTTCAATGTTTTCCCCATTCACTGCTCACTCTGAGGGGTCAATGGATGTCATTAATCCCTTGACCCAATATAATCCCTAAGCCATCATCCATTAAGCCAATTGCATGTTGGGCCCTATAAAATTATTTTGGGATGCCTTATCTTAATAGAATAATTGTTGCGCCAAGAGGCGCTCTACAGCCCAGTATGGGGGAGATCTTGTAACGTTGTGTAACGTTGTAACGTTACGTAACGTTGTAATGTTACGTAACGTTACATATATGTCAGCTATAAAAAACAAAACTTTTAATTATCTTCCAAAATAAATGTCGGCCACAAAAACAATTTAATATGGGTGAGATGTTGTAATGTTCCTACCTAACAAAATAAAAAAAATAAAAAAAAAATTTAATTATCTACCATAAAAAAATGTCTGTGAGAAAAACAACACAATATAGAGGAGATGTTGTAATGTTTCTACTTAACAAAATAATAAAAAATAATAAAAATAAAAAATTGAATTATCCGCAAAAAAAATGTTGGTCATGCACATGGTTTTAAAACCATGTGCAAGGCCTCTTAAAAACCCATGGTTTTATTGGACATGGTTTAGGAGGGCCTTACAAATGCTTTTAAATCCATGTGCAAGGCCTCCTAAATAGCCCATGGTTTTGTTGTACATGGTTTAGGAGGTAGTTGCAAATGGTTTTAATACCATGTGCAAGGCCTCCTAAACAACCCATGATTTTAGGAGGGCCTTGCACATGGTTTTAAAACTATGTATGGGGAGATGTTTTAATGTTTTTTCCTAAAAAAATAAAAAATATTATATGCAGCCATAAATAGTATTAAATATTAATAATAAAAATATTATTTGTGGACCTTAAATAAAAAAATGTGCCTTTTGGTCTGAATCACATTAAAGTTGATAGTTGAGTGCAATACTTAAGAAGAGGTCTGCACCTCCAAAGATTTGATCCCTCTCAGCACTTGATAGAGCCTGGGATTTGGATCTATGCTGGTTTAATCATCTCAAAGAATGCCACAAGCAAAAGGCAAAGATGTGGAAATTGGCATCTTCATTAGGTTTCACTAGAAAGTTGGGTATGTAGGGTTTGATCTTTGTTGACATCGATGGAAAAATTAGGTCATGATGAATATGATGATGAAGATGATAGAAATGAAAACCATGATGGTGGTGACAATGATTTCCTTGAATCTTAAAGCCCTCCCATACCATCAAGACATGCACCTAGTCTAACCATGTAATATTTCAATGCACACATGAACATTTTGAATAAATTTCAACGTTGGACCCATTTTCACTCTACCCTTAACTAATCCCTTAAACATTAGCCACTTAAACCATAATCCCCAATCAATTAACCTTTAAACTACCGAAACCCAAAGCCCTTGACCCCTTGGTTGTTGACCCGTAATCCCTTAAACCCTAATCCCTAATCCCTTAATACTTAATCCCTAAAACCCTAATTCCAAAATCCTTTAATCCTTAAATCCCCTAATTCCTAAATCCCCTATCCCCATTACCCCTAAGACCTCAACAACTTAACTATTTAGGCACAACAAGGGTTACATTGGAAGATAAATAGGAAGTCAAACTAGAAGCTAAAAATGGAACGAAACTAGAATATAAAAAGGAAGCTAAAATACACTACAACAAAACCATGTGATTAGCGTCTCCTTTAGCTTCCTTTTTTAGCATCCACTGTCACTTTTAGTGTATTTTTCATCATTTTTTGGACAAAGTGGACGCTTTTCCACAGGATGGCGCTTTTAATGGCATTATTAGCGTCCATTTTTAAAAGTTGACATTATTTTGGATGCTAATTAGCATCCCAATTAGAGCACCTATTTTCATCTCAATTATTTTCCAAAATAGAATCCCATATAACACCCAGAATAGCCTCCAAAAAATGTCCAAGATAGCACCAAGCATGGAACCATATATTGAGCCAAGGTTAGCGATAGGAATTACGCCATGAATTTTGCTAGGAAAAATATCCTACATAGCGCTAAGTATAGAGCCAGGAACTGCACCTAGAAAACATCCAACATAGCGCTTATTATAGAGCCAGGTATAACGCCTTGAATAACGCTAGAAATTTAACGTACCAATTAACATCTAAAATAGTATCCCATATAACACTCAAAATAGCCTCCACAAAAACGTCCAAAATAGAACCAAGCATAGCACCATACATTGAGCCAGGGTTAGCACCAAGAATTGTGCCATGAATTTCGCTAGGAATAACATCCCACATCGCCAAGCATAGAGCCAGGAATTGCACCTAGAAAACATCCAACATAGTGCCAGGTATAGAGACGGGTATAACGCCTAGAAAATAGCTAGAAATTTCAAAAGGAACTGCACTAGGAATTACACTAGGTTTAGAGCTAGAAATTGTGTTCCAAAAACGTTTGACATAACATCAGATATAGTTCCAACATTAGCACCAAAATTTGTGCTAGGAAACTAGTGAGAAATTTTAGAAGAAACTATGCTAGGAATTGCACCAGGCATAATGTTAGGTTTAGAGCTAGACATAGCACAAGGAATTGTGATAGGAATTTCAAAAGGTATTGCGCTAGGAATTTCCCTAGGAAAAGGAACAATCATAACACCAGGTAAAGAGCTAGGAATAGAGTCAAGAATTGTGCCTGGAAAACATCCAACATGGTTCCAAGTATAGGGCCAAGTATAGCACATGCAATTGTGCCTGGAAAACATCCAACATAGTTCCAAGTATAGAGCCAAGTATAGCGCATGCAATAGCGCTAGGATTAATTCCATATTTGTATTAGGAAAATAGCCAAGAATTACATAAGGAATTGTTCTAGGAATTGCACCAGGCATAGTGCCAGGTATAGATCCAGACATAGCACTAGGAATTTCGATAGAAATTTCAAAAGGTATTACGCCAAGAATTTCCCCAGGAAAAGGGACAAGCATAGCACTAGGTATAGATCTAGACAGAGCACCAAGAATTGCACTAGGAATTTATGAAGGAATTGTTCTAGAAAAAGTGTCAGGAAAACTCCAATGTTGCGTTAGGGATAGTGCCAGGCATGTTGACATAAGTAGCACCTAATTGACCATTTTGGAAACTAAGAGACCCTAATTAATTGTAAATAACCCTAATGGAATCATACGGTCCCTAATGAATTAGAGTTCACTTAATTACATGTTGTTGATGATGATTATACATATTGACAATGATAAATTTCGCAATGATGATTTCTACAATATTTAGTATGATGTTGATGACAATGATGATATCAATATCCATAATGATGATGAAGGTGATTATAACACTATTCGATATTGATTGGTCCTAATGGAAACATAATTAACCCTAATGCATTGAATTGACCATAATAGCCCCTAGATGACCCTAATGGAATCCGATCATCCCTAACAACATTTGAGTCATCCTAATGCAACTGGACTCACCGTAAAAGCATGAGGATGATCATGTTGATGATGGATGATGGAAAGGATGTTGATGATGATGATTATGATGATAACAATGAGGTTGAGATGAATGACTATGATTATGATGATATATGGCAATGCCAATGATGTTGATGTTGATGTACTCATGTATGTTGCTAATGATCATGGTTATGATAGTGACGATATCAATGTCAATGATCATGATTCATGTGATAGTACTTCTGGATCTTGATTTATCATAGTGGCACCTAAATGATCGTAATCATGGCACTTTTGGATCTTGATTAATTCTAATGAGGGGTAAATTACCTTAATGTCACCTAAATTTCTCTAATGGAATTTGAGTGTCCCAAACAACTTTTGATAGACCTTAATAACATATGATTGGCACTAACAACATGAAGATGATGCATTACAATAATTATGATGTAGCATATGAATATGATTTGATAAATATAAGACTATATCATCCATTCTTGTCATGAGGTAGTAGGGTTCCTTTCTCATTATTATCGCAATTATATTGATGACGATGATGATGTAATTGATGATGTTGGTGATGACTATGACAAAGACAATGATGTTGATTCATTGTATTATGATGATGACTATATCGATTTCAACGATGATTATGCATGTGGTAGAAATTCTAGATCCTAATTGATTCTAATGTTACCTAAATGTCTGTAACGACATCTAAATGACCCTAGTATCATTGGAATGAATGTAACAACATATAAATGAACTTCTCAATTAGATGACATGAATCCTAATGGAAATGAGTGATTAAGAACACTAATGGAATATGAGTGACCATAATGATGATTAAAATGAGAATGATGTAGCATATGACATTGAAAATGATATTGATGTAGCATATGGCATTGATGATGATGCATTTGATAATACTTCTGGATATTGATTGATCCTAATGCCACTTAAATGTTTGTAACAACATATGAGTGACATACTAATATCACCTAAATGACTAATTAAATCTAGTTCACGTTGACGACATTTGAGTGACCTTAATGGCATTTGAGTGACTGTAACAACATGAACTGGTGCCGCAAGTTTTTACATTATTATTTCTACACCATCTTGCTAAAGTGGTATTATAATCATCTTCATCCTCACCTTCTTCTAACTCTAGATAATTGGATCGATTTGCACCATCTTAATTCTCATCTAGCTCTTCATTTTCGCACCCTATCCCAACATGGACATCGAGTGAGGTATAAAATATTCATATAGGTAACTATCCTAGGGACTTGACTCGTCAGGAGGGCAGAGTTGAAATGAAACTCCAACAGTGCTCCTATGTGACGTCCTATCGATCCACTTAGGAGGATCCTCTCCTTCTTCCTTCCTCTCCTCATCTGGTTGGTTTGTATTTCATTGAAAGAAGAGAAATACCCAAGAAAATTCATGACAAGAGATATCAAATATCGGAAAGGAGATGAAGAAGATTCATAAGAATCCCTCTATTGAATGGTTATTGCAATCACAAGAGCAGGTGAATAGATTGCAGGGATTTTATGTAGAAGAGCAAGTTGACCCTAGCAGAGGTAACCCCCCCACCAAAGGTTGTGAAGGTTTGGTTAGATCCCAATTCATAATCCTTGGATTTAATGTTGTCAAATTCATCATGCCTTATATATTCTTTGAATTCCCCATCTTCTACAACAACATTTTTTCTGCACTTGGTCAAGCCCTGGCTGGCCATTAATAGATCCAAAAAGGCTACCAAAGCCATTTTTTTTTATATCTACAATGCCCTATCGGGTCGGATCTCGGATAGTTCTCAGAGCCTAGATGCTTTGATAGATCTCAGGGTCGAATCTGGGCTCAAGTACAAGTTGTAACCATGTGAATATTGGGAAATGGTGGTGAAATGGCCATTGTCGATGTTATGAAAGGTGCAAACTTTAGAAAAGTATTTGAAAGAGCGATCAACTTTCTAGTGTCTACAGATAGTGTGAAGAATAGTTTGGTCAATGGAATGGGTAATGGTGAAAGGGAGTTATATTTCAAGGATCATCCAATAAATGGAGTGATATGGAATGTAAATTTCCACGGAATGAGTTGGAAAGATGATGCATATGGTAGGACTTGTGTTTATAAAGAGAACTCATAAACACAAATAAACGACATGTTTTGATGTTTTCCAATGTGGTGACACTAAAGACTAAAGTAGAGCTACAGATTATCTATTTGAAATTTTGACCTTACCTTTTAAGAGATTTGAGTGTAAACAAATTCTAGAATAGACATTGGTCTTTGGGAGATATACCTACTACCAAACATCATGCTTTTTTAAATTGGTCATCATAGTTCCTTCAACCATGAACACACTTGTAATAGTGAAAATATGCTAATCAGTTGGCATGAGACTAACTGTCTTGATTTCCTTTCCCATTAGTTTTGAACCTATTTAATATTATCATTTATAACAAAATATGCTTCATCTTCAAGATAGACAATTATTGCTTCAACTTAGAAAAAAGATCGTTTGGTATAGCATTATGGTTCCTAATGGCTTCTTCACTGCTTCAAATCTTGGAAAATAAGGGAAACCATTCATTTGATTATGATTTATGAAAGATTTTAAATTAACTTATTGGAATAAAAGTGACCATTGACAAATGATACACACATAATTTAATGGTTACGGATCATTTTGAAACCATTCGATCATATGGATGTTTGTATGATGACTACGTTTATTGAATTGTTGATTACCTTGTGATTGGTTGTTTGGTAGATTGCTAATTTCCACACTTATATAACTGACCATACGATTGGCCGAACGACAACCTTCAGAAGTTGATTGTATTATGCATGAACAACCTTATAGAGATACTCGAAAATAAACTTTTTTTTAAACGAAAATTTTCAAATTGAGAAGAATAGAAAGTGAGAGTATTTGACTTTTGAGAGAACCAAGAAGAACAATGTTGGTTATTAATGTTACTGATTTTTTTCATGTTGAAGTAGCAAGTAATCCAAAAAGGTAATAATATATAGTTTCAATAGTTACCTACATGAAGTGTTATCTCTTGGGGTTACTCCAAAACAAATTTCACCTTGCTAGGGGAGTGCTAAGCCTTCTAGCCTCCTTGGTGATGCTTCATGGATATATGGATGGCTTAGTTTGAGTAGATTCTTGAACTTGGTTAGCGTTAGTGACTTTATTAAGGGATTTACCTACTCAAGAGAACGGTTGAGAACTTGTAGGAGGCCAGTTAGTCCTTGGAGCTTGGGACCATGTGATACACACCTTGGAGGTTGAACACTTGACTTGAGGACAACTGGGTCGAGGAGCATACTTTATGAAGGTTGATGATGGACCTAAAAATATATATATATTGAGGAGGAGCATTGGACATCCTTGTTTTAGAGCACACCATTATGACTTGAAGGGCATTTTCCTTTGTGGGTTTAATAATCCCTAGTTTGACACATGTATCCATTTTTCACAGAGCTCTTCATGTGGGGTTTCCTTGTTGGTTACTTGTACAAACACATGTCTTTATTTTATGTTAGTCTCCCTCAACTACTTGTATATATATGGAGAGAAAAGATTTTGTATTCATTCATTATCATTTTACTCTTCTTTGTAATTGTCTTGGAGATTTTAGGGTTCAAGAGGAAACCCTAGGAGCTAAATGCTAGAGTTCATGAGGAAATCTTATGAGAAGCTAAGGTGAAAGATAAATGTTTTGAATCTTGTTGCAGAGATTCCTCTTGTGTGCTGCTAGGGTTTTCTCTTGTGATGATTAGGGATTTCGTTATACAGGTAAACCCTATATAAGAGCATGGCATTGGATATGGTGATGGTCCTTGTGACTCTTGTTCTAGCATTGGGGTTTTTATCCTAGTAGAAGACATGGAGAGTGGAGCTAATCCCTTGCATGATTTTGGAACCTTGTTCTTTTGGGATGTAAGGATAGGGAAATAACATGGATTTCTTGTATTCATGATGATCCATGGAGGTCTTGTTGCTTTTGATGATGCAAGAGTGGAAGTCCTTGGGTTTGAGGATTCAAACCCTAGGATGGACATGTATATTTGTAAGTTAGCACTAGAGTTGTCTTGGCATGTACTTGTATTATGAAACATGGCCAAGGCTTGCAAACCCTAAGGAGTAAAATTGTGATGGTATGGAGAGCTTGTGTTACAAGCTTATTGTTGAAGCCAAGGAGGATTTTCCAATGCTTTCTTGTTGGAGATCTTTGGTGGTGGCTAGAATTTTCATGGTTTCCCTGGCTAAGGTTTTGGAGAGTTTGAATTATTGTACCATATTTGTGATAAAGTTGTGGTATATACATGTACTTCATTATTACATACACACACACACACATGAAGTTTCCAACTCTCCAATACAGTGTTATTTTAAATTTGATCTCCAAATTTTGGTAATTTCCTGCACTTGTATGTCTTGTTAATTAGATATAAGTTAAGGATGAAATTGTCAAGGATTTAACATATTTTTGGAGGGTAATAGAGCATATTTAATGTTGTAAAATTTGTTGTAATAAAGCGATTTTAAGATCTGTTGTATGCTTGGAAGCGTTTTACCTTAGGGATGAAACTTGTCATCATGTGTTTGGTATCTTTGAACTCTTTAGATGACTAGTGTGTTGGGTTGAAGTGAGATGAAATATTGTCCATTGTATGTTGGTGTAATCTAATATTTTAGATCATCCCTAGGGATAAATTTCACAATGGATTGATCCAAGAAACTTAAAATGACAATGAATAGATAGATCAAGGGTACCCCATTTTAAAAATCATAAATACCATATATAATTCAGAACTATCTAGGTTTTGAATATCCTCCAGTTCGGGGATTGTGGGTTTCCCTCACGTTTCTGTTGGGTTCCATATGTCCCCATCAATTGCATAGAGACCCATATGGCCTAAGACATGAGCTATTTTCCTTATTCCATGTCCTAGGAATTCAAAACTATATTCGGATTGTTATACCTTAAAAAATATCCCCTTACATGATAAATATTTTGTATGCAAATATTAGTTATGGATTTGGTCCTTATGCATGGCCCTTCAACCTTCCAAAATAATGTTATGATATAATACCCATAATTTTGGCCATGTAGCATGTCATATGTTTGAAGGACCATCTATGGTATGCTAAACCTAAAAAATTGCCATGATACATTACTCTAACAATGAATGGACCTCAAGAATAATGCACATCCCATGAACCCATTAGGTCATTAGTATCACCTTAGAATCTAAGTTTTGGTCATAAACATTAGCAAATTCTATGCAAACAATCCATTATGTACTTAACAATATTAAAATCGGAATCATACCCTACTTGCAAGCCAAACATCCCCTAGATTCTAGCTTGATACCATACATATAGGCCATAAGAACTATAAGAAAACATTATGGACTAATACCTTGATATTTTTACCTTGGACTAATCTACAAGAACAATTTATTTTGTACCAAAGTTGAAATGACCAACATATCTCATTCACATGACAAATATTTCATTTTTAGGGCCAATGCAAATGCTATGGTATAAGCACCTCAATTTTTAGCATAAAAGTGTTCCTTACTCATTGATAGCTATCCCTAGTAATTGAAACCTAAAAGCATCAATCATATCCGGCATGGGTTGAACATTCCTTATGGAGAATATCGTGCTTCCACAACAAAGATTTCCTATATGGAGACTATTTGATGCCCAAAGGCCCTGTGCATAGCCCATGAGTTATAGCACACTTTTACTTTTACCCTAGCCATAATGCACCTCTTCAATCAACACACTCATGCTCCTATGTCTTAGATGCATTTGTGCGCTTACATACATAGATGCACCAATAAGGTCAACTTTAAAAAAAGAAATATGTGCGGTATTGCAATTTTTTATGAGAGTAAAAGCAAGAGTCCAAACTCATTGTGAGATATCAAGAAAGGTTGATTCTGTGGCTGAATTAACTAAGAATTGAGTTGTCCAAGGAGGGTATATCTCAAGGTTTGGCCTCTATGCCAATGGATTTCGAATAAAAAATACCCAACCTTATTTTCACATGGGTTATTTCTGATCCCATGGGGATTGAATGTTGAGAGTCCACGTCAAAATTGGTGATCTTTAGCTCACCAAGGAACGATTATTGAAAACCCCATGGTTTCGATCAGAAGATGTCATTTTTTCATGATTTGGGCTTCAAGTAGGCTTGGTTTATTCCACTAGAGTGCATTTGTTGGAGGAAGGATTGATCTAATCTAGTATTTGTGTAAATAGTATAAATAATATGGAAAGTTCTCTTGTGGAGAGCCTTGGTTTATTCCGCTGGAGTGCATTTGTTTGGGGCAATATTGATCCAGTTCGTTAATTGTGTAAATAGTAGAAGAAATATGGAAAGATGTCTTGTGAATAGGGCCATGAGTGATATGTTGATTGCTCAAGACTAGGAAATGATCATTGAGATATATGATATCATCAATAGCAATCTATGGTACAGTTCTTATCTTTGTCTCTTAAACTTAATAATTCAAATTAAAATCTAAATTTGCATTCCTATAATGTTTAATATATGAATAAAGTTGACCCTAGATTTTAAGAGTTAACCTACATTTTCCACAACCTTGACCATGATGCCACATAGTATTAACCCCTAATTCCTTGTCAATGCATGCCATTCTTTAAAAGGCATTATCCAATATGGACTATGTGTCGACAATTACATTATTAATACAAATAATTGGGAGACTAGCTCCTCCCTATACTTACCATAGAAAAAAATTCTTCACTTATATGTTTGATATGTTTCTTGACTCAGTCTCCTTCACTTTACAAATTTTCTTCTTGGTATAACCTAATGCCCATGCTTTTGTCTTTTCGTGTCTTGTTATGCTTGTCTCAATTTTTTTTTTACATTTCATCTTTTTTTTAAAGATTTGTAACAATTAATTTTACAGTATATAAATTTGATAACATTATATCTATGTTAAACGTATTGTGAATTATATTTTCGTACTAAAGTTTCTTTAATACTTAAAAAAATATGAATCTTATTAAAATATTATTATTTTAAATTTATATTTGATTAAAAAAATAAATTTATGTTTATATTTAATGATTTATATGTTATTTTCATATATTTCTTTTTAATTTTATACATCAATTAAAAAAAATATTTAAAGTGTTTTCATACTAAAGTTTATTTAATACTTAAAAAAATATAAATATCATTAAAATATTATTATTTTAATTACACCGTAAGGCGTTTCAACAAGTGGAAACTACTCTCTGAATTTAATGCATTTTTTTTCATCCGTCCATATTTTTGTCCAATGATTCGGATAATCTCCATCATTGATCAGGTTAGGTGCACAGTGGCACATGTCCCATCACCATCAATCCAAGAATTGGAGCTTCCTTCACGAAATCGTTTTGCCAAAAGCCTGAAATTTGCATAGTCCAGTCCGCCATTGTTGCTACTGCTATCGGTAAGTTTGTTGTTTTGAATCGTTGGAATTGCAACTGCGTGCATGATTTTGACTAGAAGAAAACTTCGAAAAGAGGGACGCTTTAGTTGATGCTTAGTCCACGCTGAAGAGGAGTTCGAGGTCCATTTAGGACGCTCATGACAAGCTATTCCTTTAGACATACAGTTTCTTGAAGTTTTTATTGTGTAGAATGCCTAGGTGCAGCATCCGAGCCGTCTGGATCCTCAACAACACTGACAATGTTGTCTTTTCCAGGTAAGAACGAATTCAAACCGCCATCAAATTTTTCTCACTCCCATCTTATTTTAGGTCTCCTAGGGTTCAAAACTCGATTCTAATGGTTGAAATTGTTTCCACGTCTTACGCTCAACCCGCGTTCACCCAAGAAGGTACGGGGACCTTTTATTTCTCTTGCTTCACCACCTATCTGAAATCTGTTATGTAATTTTGGGTTGATATTTGTATGGTCGTTGTAGGCGAGTGTAACTTTAGAGGTCCTCAACAATGGTGATCGTCTTGCAAAGTTGTCCTATGGGTTTCCTAAGTTGAGATTTCTCATGTATCTTGTCCTGAACTTTTGTGAAGGTTTGATTAGAATCCACTCAAGTATTTGCAGTACATTAAGCATGAAACTTAGCTCATATTAAGTGAGGGTTTTATATTATTACGCGTTCTCTATATTTTGGCCCCAATTTTTTCCAATATGTATATGTTGCTTCAATTAGCTCATTGAAGTTTAAAAGATGAGAGAGCAAATCACATATATTGTAGAGAAATGTCTGGCACTCTGCTTTATATTCTCCATAAAATTGTTTGAATCGCATTTTGGTGCTCAAACTCTCGCCTGGAATCATTTGTATCAAGTTTTGATGTTGGAGTTCTTGCTGTTAGTGAGGAGTTCCTATTTATGACTGCTTAAATTTTGGTATCCATCTGAAATTTATTTTAATTCATTGTCACCAGATTTGAACCCTAATTTTGTTGATAATTGCAAGAGGAGCCCTTCTTTATGATTGTTTAAATTTTGGTATTCATCTAAAATTTCTTCTACTGTTTAAATTTTGGTATTCATCTGAGATTTCTTCTTGTTCATTTTCACCAGGATTTGAACACCAGTTTTATTTATAATTATAAGCATGCTAGAATATATGTAGTTTTCTTTCTGTAAGAGGGATTTCCTCCATTACAATTACAGGCATATCGATATAAGGGTTGTTCGAATCTAGCTCTCAAAATCTCGTTAGCAACAGTGACTCTATTGTCTATTTTGATGCAGGGATTTGCAAATAAGTTTATAGAGACATTCTAGAGTCTGTGAGTGGCTCTATAGACTAAAGGATAGACCTGCTTTAATTCCATAAACATCCATTTTCTAAGAATATTTTGCACTGTTGCTTTTAGTATTATTTGTTGATTTTTTTAATCCTTTGATTTTAGATTTTGAAAATCTGTTCCTAGTATTTGTTGACTTCGATTTTTTTCAATATTATAGATGGAAAACCGTATGGATAAACTTGTAACATGGTTGCAATAAGATATTTTATTACAATTGATTTCTGTAAAGCTGTAGTGGCACACTAGCTTTACGTTTTCTAAGAGTCTCTGTTGTTTTACAGATGAGGGACATTTATTTTTTGATAGAAGGAAAATAAAAACAAACCTCCTCAATGAAGCACCTCAAGTTTGAAAACATAGTTTTTAATAAAATAGCTATGTCTTTCTTAAATGGCAACCAGCTTAGGTACATGCCAAACTTCTAATCATTTTCTCCAGTGTCTAAAAACTCTTCACGTGCATCTCATTATATCTCCATTTGGTAATGATATTCATTATTCCATCTGATATGTTGATAAGTAGATTACACTGTTTCTAAAATTATTAATGAAACTAACATTAGATAAAGGTTACAGGTTTTTGGAGATTCCTAGGTAGTCATAAATGGTAAATACAAAATTAATAATCTGGTTCTGAGTCCTGAGTTTAATCAGGTGAAATGAATGGTAGAAACCTTCAATCATATCTCTTTCTTCCATGTATATGGAGAGCTTAATTCTCAGGCACATAGTATTTCCAAATAAGGTTTGCTGATAGCTACCAACAACTGGGTGGTATCAAAAGTCAAAGAAGGATTTTGCTGGATAAAAGCAATACCACAGTGCTTGAGCCTACTCTTCTTTTGAATGTTATATAGATATTTTTTCTGTTCATAGCTCAAGACTAGTTTCCTTGAATAGTTTAGTACCCTTGCACTATACAGTATGTAGAGGGAATTTAAAGTGTAATAGTCAATAATTAAAAGACATTTTTTACTTTTTGGCTGAAGATGTGGGTTGGTATCAAGAGGTTATGAAGGCCTCATTTTGATAAAGATATCATATAGATCCATAGAATCTATATGTACATCTATTCTATATTATTTTCATTTTATAGAAAATAAATTATAATTTTTTTTCTTAAAAAACAAATTACATAATTAATAAAATAATCAAACAGTTGGTCTTTAATATACTAAATCTTGAGAAGGAAACAACTATCTTAGATACATGATAATAAACTCTAAATCTTTGTCTCCAAAGTAAAGACTCTTCACATGCATGGCTCTATATCTCCACTCGGTAATTAATAAATCTTGAAAAATAATTAATTAGTAAAGACTCTTCACATCCATTGCTTCAGTAAGAGCTAATTTCTTGTAAGTGGAAAGACTAAATGCTTCAGTTCACGTGTAAACATCTAGTTTTTCCTAAATTTAGCCAGGCTAAGCTCAAGTGCTTTAAAAATATAGTACTGCTCTTTCCTGCCGCGGCAAAATAGTGTTTTCTACTTTGTCAGTACAATATGTTTTTCAAATATAGGACTGTTTTTTACTAAGTGTTTTCTACTTTCTCGAAACAGTTTCCTCAATTGAATGTCTTAACGTGGGCCCGTGCATTACTTGTAGTTCCCTTCTTCCTTCTTTAAACTCCTCGAGGCTATTATTTGTTCTGCAATTTGTTCTCTAGTGTTTTCTACTTTGTCAGTGCAATATGTTTTTCAAATATAGGACTGTTTTTTACTAAGTGTTTTCTACTTTCTCGAAACAGTTTCCTGCCTAAGAAAGCAAACTAAGAATTCCAATTGAATGTCTTAACGTGGGCCCGTGCATTACTTGTAGTTCCCTTCTTCCTTCTTTAAACTCCTCGAGGCTATTATTTGTTCTGCAATTTGTTCCTTTGTGAGAGAACTGCTTTGAGCGCACATTCTTCGTATTAATTTCTAAGCCGGTCCTCAATAATGATGATTTTATTTACTAAAATTTGTGGTTCACCCCTAGGTATTAATTTCTTTGAGTAATTCTATTTTATTGAATAATTGAGCTAACATGGTCCTATTCATTACTTTGCTAAGAAGAGTATGTATCTTATCTCTCTCTATGTTCATACTTCATAGTTATTTTACTTTCATGATTTACTCATATTTAGTAGAAAGTCTTTTCTTCTGTGCATTTAGACTTTTACGTAAACCACATCATTTGTTCTTTTCTTTTTTGTCAAGTTCAATATTATTTGGTATAGAGCTATATCAGGGGTTTTTAGAAATGTCTTAGTTATACACTTACTTCACAGCTTTTGTCAACAATACATTGGTAGTCTGTACCTGAGCTTTCCAAGTGCAATTATTAGGGGATCAAATTTTCAAGTGTAGATAGATAATGGTTGGCATCTCTCAATGAGGAAACTGCTATAACTTTTATTTTGAACAGAACAATATTCGGAAATTATACTTATTTTGCAAGTAAAATAATTTGTATAAACTCTAAGAAAGATAAAGATTAAAAAACCATATTTTATTAATAAATTGGAATTTGACAATCATTAGTATAAGTAACAAGATAGTAGATAGATCCATAAATTTATGCAATGTTACTTGATTGTAACATAAGAACTACAAAAACTAACAATCTATTCTCATTTGGATGAGAGAAGAATACACCCTGATAATGCACTAGTCGATTATGTGAAGAATATAATGTCTTGTTGTATATGTCCACATCTCCTTGCTTAGCTTGCAACACTGCGTTCTTTTATTGCATCTCTAAGTACAATTGCTAGTTACACCCAAGGCGTTATTAAGAGGACGGGTCTACTCAACTTTCTTTCGTCGTCTGTCGATGGCGAAGAACCGCCCCGTCTAAAATATTATTTGCTTTGTATTTAATTCTATCCCATAAATCTTACCGTCAGCTGCTGCTATCCCGGAAATAACCGGTGAGGACTTGGCTGTGCTACTTCCCGTCTTTCGCGATCTTGTTCAAGCTATACGTTCCCACGCAGGTGTCCCTCGTGAGTCGTGAGTCGCGAGTCGCATCCATAGATGCGATTCATCTGCTTCCAGAAAATTTTGCAGCTAATGATAATAATTTATTCTTAGGGGTTTCCTGCTTGCCTCCGCAAGATGAGTTTGTTGATTATCCAGCTACTCTCGTGATCTGCAAACCGCTTTGGCAGCGAGACTTAGCGGTGCAGCATCAGCGCCCCTTGTTCGAATCCTTGCCAGACTCAACCAATCTCCAGCTCAAAGGAGGAATGCCTTTTGAAGAGCACCATGAGGCCACGCCGTATGCTCAAGTTCTTGGCGGAGGAATTTCTTGCAATGGGAACAAGGCGGTACAAAGAGTCCAAGTGCATCTACAATCTGAAGATGCTACTCTCTCAGCTATTGGCTGCAACATGATGGACTCCTGTGGAGGTAGGAGGAAGTCATGGGCAGTGTTTTCAGTTCATTGTCCTCTGTCGCTCATTCATCTTCACTAAGGAACCACTACATTCCACCTCCAGAATCGAGCCAGTCGCTAGCAGCAGCATTATTGCGAAATCAGTAATCAATGATACACCTCCCGCTGGAGAGAACTTCCCGCCAAGCGTCCAAGAACCTCCTGCTGCTATACTTTGGAAGACGTAATCCAGAAACTCCCCCGTGATGCTGGGCTTGGGCCTGCACACCATCTGAAGCAACCACAATCCGTCATGGAATAGTTTTCCGGCGACTCCTCATTTTTCGTCTGATTTCAACTTACCCTCCCCTAGGCTTCATCTTCCCTGGAAAGATATTCCAATGAAAGACAACATCAGCATAATTGAAATTTGTTTCTAAAAAAGACAAGGGATTTATATTTTAATTTTTTCAAGGATAATAATAAATGAGTGTTAAAAAGCTTAAAGTGTAATTGATGGTATTTGGATCTCTTTATTTTATAAATGTAGTATAAAGACTGAACCAAACGAGATATGATGGGATACTAGGGTTACCAATCAACCTTATTTTTTTCAAGTAGAATGGGAAACCACCTTTCATGCACGCAACCCTTCATGCTTATAGTCAAGTGTTATTGGGATCTACGTGTATGTTTTGGTCATGTAATTATGTATTTGTGTTCCACCCTTCATGTGTGCTGTCAAGTGTTATTGAGATCTAAGTGTATGTTTTGGTCATGTAATTATGTGTTTGTGCTCCACCCTTCATGTGCGCGGTCAAGTGTTATTGAGATCTACGTGTATGTTTTGGTCATGTAATTATGTGTGAAGATAAAAGGTAAAAAGAAATTCAATGGAATTGTTACGTCTATCAAAACTTGTGCCCATGAGCTACAATATGTGCACCAAAGGATTGTGCCCATGAGCTACAATATGTGGGTCCAAGGGGATTGGCTTCTGCATCCATTACGTCATAAAAATTAAGCAACAAGCTACTAATGGACATCCTGACTATATAATATCTATATCCAATACGAAGATTGACTTGGGATATTAAAAACTTGAAACAAAATATTTTCTTCACCTCTCAACTTTATTTGACCATTCAATGATTTTCAATACATGAGATTATAAGAGGACCCACGCGAATGGTCGAGAGGAAAAATGGTGTAGCTTTTGCAAATTATGATGTGCAAATTTTTTTATGTCTCACATAGTTCAAGTTTCAATTCTCTCCACGTCCAGGTCTCAATTTCAAAGGTATAGTTCCTCCACATTCACTGCATTCGAAGTTCTCTAAAGCTACCTAAAACTTCTAAAACTCCTTTTAGAGGAAACTTATTTTCACTTATGTGGTTATTTAGAAGTTTGATATAACTTATTTTCACTTATTTCCATAGACTTACTTTCATCACATAAACTTATATTATCTACACACAATTTTCTCTCATTTTTTGAAACATATCGAAGCTCTGTTAGTGTTTCATTCCCCTGCTTTAGATGTATGCTAATTTTATATTTGATTTTAAAAAATAAAATTTATATTTATAATTTAATAATTTATATGTTATTTTCATATATTTCTTTTTAATTTTATATTATCAATTTAAAAAAAATGCTAATTGTTTTCCTTTCAATTTTTCCAACCTTTTTAAAGCCCTTCAAATTTTCCCCAATTTTTCCCTCTCCTGAGAAGACAGTTAATAAACATGAAAGATAAATGTGTCGAGCAAATTCCTCTACATTGTTTTGAAATCTAAATCTGTGTGAATCGCACTGTCGGGCACCTTCAGGTCGCCTGTTTAAGTCCATTTTGCACCATTGATTTAGAAATCAGAAGGGTTTTGTTTTCGCGTCGGAATGGTCGCATCGCATTGTTCTGACCCCAATCCTGGATCTAGGTATTTTCAAGGAGCGACAGGCTATATGTTTATTTGTTCTGGGAAATTTTAAGACATAAGTAGCTCCTCGTGTAGCTCACTCAACACTCTATTGGTCAAGCTGCAAGCCCCACTGCACCATCACTTAGCAGCAGGGTCGGCGACAGGGGCAGCGGACTCAGCTCAAGATGGAACTAACACAACTGCATTATACCTTTTTCCACATGCATGTGTTCTATCCATGCTAGCCCATTCGTTTGAATTTAAAGTGTGCTTTCTGCTCTGATAAATTTTCTTGGAAAAAATTTAGATTGAAGATAAATAATATATTGGTATTTAAATCGTTAATTTCTGCAAGGTCAACATAAAGTCATCAGGCCTATTTACTCAAGTTTATATTGGCACAAAACTGCATAAATGCATGTTTCTCTTGGATTGGACTTGGTGAAGTTGATCCAAATCCTCCCGTTGACAAGCACATCCCAGCTCATAAAGGGAACAATGGAAAATGACAAAGCTTTGGAACTTATCCCACTCCAATTATTGTTTCTTGGGACAAACCAGAGCTATATATGCCAAACCCAGAGCTATATATTTACTTAGTTCATAAGAAATACTGGAGCAATTCCTTCTCTGCTCTGTTGGTGGGAACATGGGGAAAATCAGAAAAAGAACAAGCAACTGTTGACAACTTCTTTTCTTCATATTCAAGGATATCAAGATGGATGAAGAGAATTCCCTTCGGCATTGGCTCGGTCAACAGATAACACTCTGGTTTTTAAATTAATTCCAATTGCTTGGTTGGGTTACATACCGATTCATGCAGCAAGTTGATTGCCCTACCTCGAGAGAGAATCTAGAGTAGTTTATTTATTGGGGTTATCCACCGAAATCGCCCCATGATTCAACAAACTAAAACATAGAATAGCACTTTAATGGCCGAACACGTAGGAATACACACCCTTGTTTAGCGTCGAACTCAAGTGATTTATTGAACCTGAATGAATCACCATGAATATTTCAATATTTTTTTCCTGAAAATGAGCTTCTAATACTTCTTTAAGTGTTGATATGGAAGTATGCGTTGCATCATCAAGCTCCAGGATGCGTATCACTTTTCAAGAAAACTTTTTGCATTGATCACATTTCCTTCCATTGCTGAAGCCTTTCACGAAAGATAAGAACCTGGAGGATCAACCTGATACAACTGAGGACCATTGTCATCATAACCAATAACCAAAACTGAAACTCCAAAGGACTTATTCCACTAGATTTGGTGAATTTGTGCATCACAGTTGCTATTTCCCTCACAAGTTGTGTGACGAGGTTTGGCTCTTTGCATAGCTTGTAGTATTGTTGTATTTGATTTCTTATTTCTATGGCATGAAACATGAAAATGTATTCTCTTAGATGCCTCTAACTCTCAGCTTAGAAATGCAACAACCCTTTTTTCTTCATTTAAAGCTTCACTTATCATTTCTGATATCTTGCGAGCTTGAGACAATTCTTCTTTCAATTGGTCGACTTCAAATCGCTGAAGAATTGTGAATATGATATGGTTGTCAACAATGATGATTGTGAAATATGTTAGGAGAAAAACATAACTACAAGATGTTAGCCAAAACCAAGTGACTAAACTTGAGTTTAGAGCTCAGTCAATATTAAAAATTAATTTTCACTTTTCACACCGACCACTTTTCTTTTTCACTTGTCGGGTGAAATTTGTCTATCTCCCGACTAGACAAGTTTATAAATTTTAGTTTCTTTTTCACTTGTCGGGTGAAATTTGTCTACCACTTGTCACTTCAACCAAGTCGGCTGACTTCTTCTCTTCGACCAGTAGGCTGACTCAACCGACCACTCAAGTCGGCTCACACAACCGACCACTCTAGTCTGCTCACTTTGGTCAAAATCTACACAGTATGTTTCTAAGTCTAAAGACTTAAGAAATTACAAATGCTTTTCACTGAGTAAGATGAAGTAAACTAGACACATTTACAAATCCAAATAACTTATAAAAAACATATGCCCAAATATGTAGGAAGACTTGAGTCCACCAATGTGCCATAAAACCTGGAACTTTCAGGCGGTGAGATTTTTATGGGTTCTTTGATATTTAGTTAACAGTAATTGTAAAAGACATTTATAGAAGTAAATCTAGAAATATGTGCGGCCAAATAATCATGCATTCAACCATAAACTATTTCATATATTAACTATGAGGAAATAGCAAAGTATTACAAACTTGTCGGTTACAAACTCGTCGGTGAGACTTGTGGGTCTACATAGCTTCGGCTCTTCGACTAAATCACATACACAGAAGCTTGAGCTTCAACTTCTCTTTTCTCACCTGGAGTTCTCTCTACTGTCTAACGTATGTCTCTCTGTAAAAAATGATTTACAATTTGCTTCTTCTATTTATAGGCAACCTGAAAATTGCTTCTACATGGGCCGACTGACTCACCATTAAAGACTGTACTAACTATCTACCTAACAACTTAGCTTCATAAATAAAATCGACTGGTTTACATTGCCTACTCGTGGACTCTTCCCTCTTGTTAGACTGACAGACAAGATCTTGACTTGTACAGACTCTGATAGAGTCGGCTGAGAGTCAGGTACAGATCTGCGAGTAATTACATTTTTCCAACACTCCCCCTTAATTATGAGCAGATGGGGATTTTTAAAACAAAATTTACAAAATGTTTCAGAGCTTAGACATGCTTTATTTATGACAGAGTTCATTGTGGAGAACTTGTCATTCCAAGATAACTACGTAGACACTGAAAAGTATCATTTGTCAATGGATTTGTGAAGATGTCTGCAAGTTGGTCTTCAGATCTGCAAAATTCCAAACAATTTTTTTTGTCATTCACCAACTCTCTTATAAAATGAAACCTTGTGTCGATGTGCTTGGTTCTCTTGTGAAACACATGATTCTTTGATAATGCTATGGCTGAATTGTTGTCGGTTCTTGATGGTTCTGTGACAAGTCTTTTAAGACTCTTCTCATTCACACAGCTTGACATGCAGCACTTGTTGCTACAACATACTCTGCTTCAGCTGAAGATAGAGTTACTATGGGTTGTTTCTTTGAAGCCCATGAAACAACACCTGTACCAAAATGAAATGTGTACCAAAATGTGTTTTTCCTGTCATCTATGCTGCCTCCATTGTCACTGTCAGTGTAACCAATGAGTTTAAAATTTTCTGAGGTTGAATACATAATACCAAGGTATTTTGTGCCACTTACATACCTCAGAATTCTTTTACCTACTTACCAATGTGAGTCTTTTGGTGACTCCATGAACCTTGAAATCAGACGTACTCCATACATAATGTCTGGTCTTGTTGCTGTCAAATACATAAGGCTGCCAACAAGCATTTTGAACATTGTAGGATCGACAGTGGATCCTTCATCATCCTTGCTCAATTTTAAACCTGTTATTACTGGTGTTGGGGCTGTCTTGCAATTAGACATGTTAAACATTTTTAAAACTTCACTTGCATACTTAGACTGTGATATAAAGATACCACTTTTAGATTACTGAACTTCGATGCCCAGAAAAAACTTCGTAAGCCCCAGATCAGTCATTTCAAATTCACTTTCCATGACTGTTTTAAAATCTGTTATGCCATAATCACCAGTAAATATTAAATCATCTACATACAGGCATACAATTAACATCTTACCTTGCTCATCGACTTTGGTGTACAAAGTCGGTTCACTTTCACTTCTGTGAAATCCATTTTCAATGAGATAGGAATCAATACGACTGTACCAAGCTCTATGGCACTTTATGTCGGGAACTATCCTCAATGGAAACAAACGGTTGCTTGTCATTGGCACTTTTGCTATCAGCTGTTCGCTTGGACGCTTGTCTTTGATCACACAGTGTTCATCTTCCATGTAGACTCTATAGCCTTTTTGTAACAACTGTCCAATGCTTAACAAATTATGTTTCAGACCTTCAACATGATAGATATTAGGGATATACTTACTCTCCCCTCGTTTGGTTAGAATATCAACAGTGCCTTTTCCTAAGATAGTAACTTGGACATTGTTTCCAAGTGTAACATCAGTTTTAATTGAAGTGTCTAGACTAGAAAACATATTTAAATTACCAGTCATGTGGTTGCTGCAGCCTGAATCCAAGTACCATATGTCATGTGGACTTTCTTGAACAGCATTGCATTCAAGTGGAGATGTCAATGCCATTAACATTGCACTTGTCGAAGTGCCAGTGCTGGTCGACTGACTTGGGCTTTGCCTTCCTTGGTCATATTGTTTTTTCCTGCATTCATATGCATAATGACCAAACTTCTTACAGTGATGACATTGAATTTTTTATTTATCAAACCTCTGGCCACTTGAATGACTTGGGTTCTGGTTATCTCCTCTGCCACCGACATTTGCAGGACTTCTGCCTCATCCTCCTCTTGAAGAACTTCTTCCTCTGCCTCTGAAATTGTTTCTCCCCCTGCCTCTACCACGACTTATGGATGACTGTTCTGCAAATGCACCTTCCAATAATGTCTATGTTCTGCTGAGTCTGTGTTCATGATTGATGAGCGAAGCTTGCAACTCATCAACGGTAAATGTCGACATGTTTGTGTGTTCCTCTAAGGTCACAACCAAATTTTCAAATCTTGGGGGAAGACTTCTGAGAATTTTTTCAACAACCCTTTGGTCTACTATGGGTTCTCCATGAGATTTCAGTTGGTTTATCAACCCAACAACTCTGGTGTAGAATGTGTCTACATTCTTTGAATCTTTCATGGACAGAGATTCAAAATCTCTTCTCCCATGCTTCCTTAGCATTAGTCTTTGTTCCTATTCTTGGGAGTATGCTCTCATGCATAGCTTGATGTATGAAAAACAGACATTTTCTATTTTTCTTCCTCTATTCTCTCAAGACATCTTTCTCAGCTTGTGTGAGATTGTTATATGCTGTCATGTCTGCTGGTTCTACATAACCATGCTGGACTATCTCCCAGACATCTTGACCTCTGAATAAAGCCTTCATTGTTAAGGATCAATATTCATAATTATTTCCTGTAAAAATTGGAGTTTGCAATGAACCAGAAGTGGAAGCCATTTTAATTTTTAATTAACTTTTCATAGAAAATTAAATACCACCTTTTAAGACAAGATTTCTTTCCTAAATCTTGCTCTGATATAAACCTTGGTTTGATATAAAACCTTGCTCTGATATAACCTTGCTCTGATATGATACCAAGCTCTGATACCAGTTAGCCAAAACCAAGCCGACTAAACTTGAGTTTAGAGCTCAGTCAATATTAAAAATTAATTTTCACTTTTCACACCTACCACTTTTATTTTTCACTTGTCAGGTGAAACTTGTCTATCTCCCGACTAGACAAGTTTATAAATTTTAGTCGGTCTTCCTCTCGACTAAATTTACTTCGACTAACTTGTCGGTTCTACCAACCGGTTTTTACCTCAACCACTTGTCACTTCGACCAAGTCGGCTGACTTCTTCTCTTCGACCAAGTCGGCTCACCTCAGTCGGCTGACTCAACTGACCACTCAAGTCGGCTCACACAACCGACCACTCTAGTCGGCTCACTTTGGTCGAAATCTACAGAGTATGTTTCTAAGTCTAAAGACTTAAGAAATTACAAATGCTTTTAACTTGTGAGTAAGATGAAGTAAAATAGACACATTTACAAATCCAAATAACTTATAAAAAACATATGCCCAAATATGTAGGAAGACTTGAGACGACCAATGTAACGTAAAACCTAGAACTTTCACGCAATGAGATTTTTATGGGTTCTTTGATCTTTCACTTAACAGTAATTGTAAAAGACATTTACAAAAGTAAATTTGGAAATATGTGCGGCCAAATAATCATGCATTCAACCATAAACTATTTCATATATTAACTATGAGGAAATAACAAAGTATTACAAACTTGTTGGTTACAAACTCGTCGATCCAGACTTGTCGGTCTACAGAGCTTTGGCTCTTCGACTAAATCACATACACAGAAGCTTGAGCTTCAACTTCTCTTTTCTCACCCGGAGTTCTCTCTACTGTCTAATGTCTGTCTCTTTGTAAAAACTGATTTACAATTTGCTTCTTCTATTTATAGGCAACCTGAAAATTGCTTCTACATGGGCCGACTGACTCACCATTAAAGACTGTAATAACTATCTACCTAATAACTTAGCTTCAGAAATAAATTCGACTGGTTTGCATTGCCTACTCGTGGACTCTTCCCTCTTGTCAGACTGACAGACAAGATCTTGACTTGTATAGACTCTGACAGAGTCGGCTGAGAGTCAGGTACAGATCTGCGAGTAATTACATTTTTCCAACACAAGAGAGTATCTCGACTCAGCATCACCGAGAAAGTCACCTGTGCAAGCAACATATACGACCTATTCAATGCCTTCTATAGAGGCCATGTAGGTAATTGTGTGCAGCTCTTGTTCATCATTTGGATCAACGGAATAGAGAATTGTTCGTGGTGATTGGATGACTCCAAATTATGTTCAGTTTGGATGCATTCATAAGTTTTGTTCATGGTGGATTTGAGCAAATTTGGCTATTGAATTATAAATTTAGGCAGATCGCTCCACATAGGATTACCTATAGAAAAATATGTCCTTTGGTGATCATTTTAAGGGAGATCCCTGGGATAAGGGAGATCATTGGGATACAATAGATCAATTCCCTTACTATCTATAGTTTAGATTATTCAAACGTATTAAGGTTTCAATATCGAACACCTGTTGTAGTAATAGTGAAAAAATGCATAGTTTAAACTACATGGAATAGAGCTTTATCACGATACAGGTAAGTAAGAGAATCGTTACTGTAACTACGTATTCTATTCTATAGCTATCATTACCTTGTAGTTATAAGGTAGTTACACTATGAATGGCATTGTACTTATTATGGGTATTAGCTTATGTTCAACTTCATATAATCAATAGAAATAGTGTATCCCTTTTTTATAGGTTAAGCATAGGTACTTATACAACTAGATTGTGTTCAGTACTTGTAAGCAGTTTAGAGAACTGTTCGTGGTGATTGAATGACTGCAAATTATGCTCAGTTTGGACACATTCAGAAGTTCTATTTGAGTGAATTTGTCTATTGACTCATAAATTTAGGTAGATCGCTCCACATAGGATTACCTATAGCAAAATCTGTCCTTTGGTGATCCTTTTAAGGGATATTGTTGGGCTAAGGGAGATCTCTAGGCTATAATAGAGGAAATTCCCTTAATTTTTGTCTAGTAAGTCAAATAGGAGTCAGATAGGGGTTGCTTACAACAATTCTTTTGTCAATATTGTAGCTTATTTTCATGCCATTCAAAAAGTTGAATTCTCTACATTATGAGAGATGGCATCACTTTCTTAGCCCCCTTTGAATAATTACTAATTATGTGTAGAGTTAATTCTGCAAATGAAAAAAAATTGAACTCCGTTGCAAAGAGAAGCAACTAAATTTACAGAAAACAATGGTGTTGTTTCATGGAATTTGAAGACCCCATAACCACCAACACAATCCAAATTCCTTCAGAGTAAATTGCTTCTTTGAAAAATAGAGTGGGGCTTTTCACAAATAGGACATTAATGGAAGATATCCGCCAAGTTCTAAATATGAAGGTAGGCTCGAGGAATATTGTGGAATTGTGAAATATCTGAGTGTTTCTACCAAAGTGTTTGTGGGGGTGTTTAGTTAACCAAGAACATGGGGATATTGAACGTTAGAAATCCCATCTTTGACTAATGGTGGAGGAATGAGGTCTATGGTCGTTTGCTTTAAGAAATCCAAATTTAAAACTCTAAATCTAAAAGGTTGACCATTTCATTAGGTCCATTCTTTGTTGTAAAGTGGCATTTGAGGCATTGGTGATATATGCATGTTTTATGGAGATTTCCAATTATGATAGGGATTTCTATCATGATGAATGATTGCAGCATTCAAAATTGAACCCATCCCAACCCTTCCAAGGATCATTCTAGAAGTGCAAAATTAAAATTTCACTTCAAAAGAAATTAAAATCTTATTCTTACCAGTCTACTTACAAGGGGTTTAATTTAATATCAACTTTTCACGGGAAGAAAAACATTTGCAATTTCCTATCAATATAAATTTGAGAGTGTGGATGAGGCAGCCCAAGGATGTGTGATTTTATGTGAAGATTGGTCAATGATCAATCCTATTTTCTTATGTTTGAAACACGATTCATGATACCACCGCCCACTATGTTCATATCTTGTCACATGTAAATCTGTGATCTTCACAACCTTAGGATAGATCCTGGGTTCATTATGAAAACCAAAGATATGTTATTTTATTCATGGAAGAGCTTACTTAGTTCTAAAGAAAGTTGTAACATAGACGTAGAGCTACGACCACGACCATTTATAACATCTTCCCCAGCTATCCCATATTTTAGCAACACATTTGAGCGAATAGAAACAATTCATATATTTTTCACCTTTAGAGAGAGGCACGGGGATTACATCTTTTCTATAGTTTAGAGCTCAAGTTTGATTAAGAATACAAGTTCACTATTGAGTAGTACTCACTTAGCCTCAATCTCAAAGGTTAATAAAGTCCACTTTTCTCATAGCTCAATGTTGGCTAATCACATCTCTTCTTTTCCCATATTCTCCAACTCCTTCTTGGGCCAAGTCATAATGTATTTACTTCCCTCCTTTTGAAACCACTGCAGGAATTCCCATTCTCCTTTTGTGTGTCTTCTTCACAAAAAATCATTAAGTTTAGTCACCCATAGGCATTGAAATTAAATTAGAGATATAGGAATCTAACTAGAAACCAAATTGTATGACAAACAAGATTTTACGTTATTGTTATGCTTAGAATTGTGTTTATCCATTGTGACTTCATGCATAAATTAATGAAATATGCATGCCATCTTATTTATAATTTTTTCAACTGCGTGACATAATTAGAACAAATATATGCACAAAGAACTTAGAAATTAATACAAGTAACTTAGTTAAAAAAAAATGACAAAACCAAGATGGTTGATGAAATACTAAAACATTTATCAAGTTTTTTTTATTGTTGTATTTGAATGACATGTAAAAAATGGATAAGGTAGTGTGTAAGTTCCAAAACAAAATGATACCTAAAACTGAAAGAAGTCTAAAGAACTAATATGGTACAACTAAAAACCATATACATATCCTCTAAATACTAGGAAAACCTAGTACCTAAATCAAAGAAAATATAAACATAACTAAACCACAAAAACCAAACATATTACTTTAACCACCCAACTAAATACAAAAAAATATACAAACTTGATATCTCACACATAATAAATGGCAAGGCACTAGGACTATCTATGCAAAGTAGACTTCTTAGCCCTAAGGGTTAGCTTAATCATGTGTCATTATAGTGTACTTGTCCAATTTGATTTCCATGAATTAGGCACACTAAGTCTAAGGATTTGCTTTATATTAGGCATAATTCCTGAAAGAAAGTGCCCATTTAAAAAAAAATTATAAAAGAAAAATTACACTTATAAAGTAAAAAAACACACAACCTTCCATAATGATCATAATCATTGAAACTTGAGCATACTTTGTCAAAGAGATGATGTAAAGAAATAATGCAATTCCTTCATTATGTTAAAAGTGGTTAACCCACTTATTTTGTTAAATTTTTTCCTATAAAAACTAATTTACTATCACAATATCACCAGCTTAGACCCAAATCCTAGGCTCTATCAAGCGCTGAGATGGATCAAATCTCTCGAGGTGCAAACCTCTTCTTAGGCATCCATTGATTTGATTCAAACCAAAAGACAAATCTTTTTATTTAAGGTCCACATATAATATTTTTATTATTAATATTTAATATTATTTATGGCTAACATATAATTTTTTTTTTTTTTTGGTTAGAAACTAACATTACAACATTACCATTTGCAGGGTCCTCATAAACCATGTACAATAAAACCATGGGTTATTTAGGAGGCCTTGCACATGGTTTAATAAAAACCATGTGCAATGCCAACATTTTTTGTGGATAATTCTTGTTATTTATTATTATTTTGTTAGGTAGGAACATTACAACATCTCCCCCATATTGTGTTTTTTTCTTTACCAACATATTTTTTTTAAGGATAATTAAATTTTTACTTTTTTATTGTTTTGTTAGGTAGGAAGATTACAACATCTCCCCCATATTAGATTGTTTTTGTGTCCGACATTTATTTTGGCCTATAATTAGAAATTTTATTTTTTATTAATAAAAATAATGTTACGTAACACACTTGTGGATGGATGGTAGGCCATCATAGTAGAAGGCCTAACCCCAGAGGACTCAAGGCTCGAACCCTTACCAATTGAGCTAACCCTTGGGGCTAATATCAATACTTTCTATATCCATGATATCGACATATATAAACTCACTATAAAATATATAAAATATTGTACAATACTAATTATACTAATTATTGTACAACAATGATTATTTTTAATTAAACTAAATTATATATATATAACCCCATTAAAAAACTAACTTTCTATATCCATGATATCAACATATATAGACTCACTATAAAATATTGTACAAATTATTGTACAGTAATTATTATTTTTAATTAAACTAAATAATATATATGACCTCATTAAAAAAAAATTATATCAACTATTTTGAATATATATATATATACACATATATCCAAGATCTTTTACATATTTAAATTTATATCTTAAATTTTTCAAGTTATTTTATCAACAATTTAAAATTATTATTTCTGTATTTTTATTTCACACTCAACAATTATAAAATTATAATATTTCAATATATTTACATTAAAAAAAAATCAATGTTCAAACATTTTAAACAATTTTTATTCATACATTCTACCCCACGTTGAATACAAATTCTAGTTTAATTACACAAAAGCCAAAGGAAAGTGTTTGGAAGCCGTGATTCTATTACAATTAAAACATATATATGTCTTTGAGATCCATCCCCTTATTAAAATAGATGTATACATATACATGAAAGAGATTGCTTAGCCAAAGTCTAAGTCTGCCATCAACCACAACAAAGTTACCAATCTACAAGCAAAGTTACCAACATACTTAAGAGATTGCTTAGCCAAAGTCTAAGTCTGCCATCAACCACAACAAAGTTACCAATCTACAAGCAAAGTTACCAACATACTTAAACATATAGTGTAATTTTTATGTTGCCATTAAGCACAACAAAGTTACCAATCTACAAGCAAAGTTACCAACATACTTAAACATATAGTGTAATTTTTATGTTATATCATAAATAGATAACAATAACGATATGGTAATTAGTTTAATGTTTATTTATTGTTTAACAACCAATTATCTCCACAAAACTAAGTAGCTAGGTAATCCTAATCCTATGGAACTTCACTAGCCACTTCACTTATGGATGTGCTAGCTTTATGAACAGTTAGGGTTTAGTTAGTATTCCAATAATTGTTCACTATATTAATATGTTTGTATTTGAACAAGTATTAAGGTTTGTATGTTTTTAATAGGTTAGTATATTAATTAAAAAGTCAAGGTTAGTTTTTAATTATTCACTTAAAGAAATAAAGTAAAGTTAGCTTTTTTTAAGTATTAAGTTAGTATTTCAATTAATGTTAGGGTTAGCAAATTTTTACCTCGATAGACGTTTTTATTTGAGATTTGGGGTGGACTACATCTTATGGTTTTTTATCTACGAATGAGGATGAGACAAGTGTATTGTGAGATTTCTTTCATGGCAGACGTTAAAAATTCGAAATAAACAATTATAAAAAAATGAAGTTATTACATATTATAATTACATATTATATTAATTAAAAAATTAGAATATAGTAATTCAATTAATGTAATTAAAAAAGTTATGCTTAGTTTTAAATTTTAATTAAATAGTCAAGTTTAAATTTTCAATTAATTAGTTAGTATATTAATTAAAAATTTGGGGTTTAGTATATACTTTGGGGTTGATATATTGGGTTATTAAGTTTAAAACTAGAAGGTTAGTTTATTAAAAAGATAAGGATAGTATTATTAAAATGGTTAGGATTAATATATTAAAGATAGAGTTAGTATTTTAGGGCTCGTATCTGAGTTAGAAAGTTAGGGTTAATATTTACATTTCTCACGCGGTAATTGTAAAGGAAGGGGTCTCTATTTGAATGAAGCATGAAGCCACGGGGGAGCAATAAGAAACATTGAGAACATCTTGAAAATGATGGCTAGGGATCCATTAAACCTAAATACACATATTTTTGGAGTGCCCATATGATACCACAATTGACACCCTAGTATGGAGAAGTTTGTAGATGAGGAAAGCCACACCTTCAGGCCCATAAATCCATTAGATCTTCGAGTCTCATGATCAAACGTTCTCCTCCATATGGACTCCTCTTTATCTCTCTAGCCAATCTACTTGAGTTGTGAATATGTCCAAATGAGGAGGGTGCCTCATCTATTTATATAAATCATACATGAAGTCTAATAACCCAAGAGGGTCGACTTGTCTTCAGAGACATAAAATACATTTTAATAATTATTGTATGGGTACTATTGACCCGAATTACAACGAAGGTTTTACCTCAAGACTTTACATGATCAATTTACATCAATTGCATCCCTAATCGAAGGAACAACATCAACAGATGGGAGGGCTAACAATAATATAATAATAAGTACAATAGAATATTTTTCGTAGTAGTTTATAGGTTTAGCTAAATTTAGATTGCATACCCTAATAATATCTATTACGATATTTAGCTAAATAGTTCAAACGTCTTAATACATCTTATTTCAAAGATTTAGCTAAATTTAGCTTGCATGCCTTAAGTTTAAGGTTTTAGCTAAAATTTGAGCGTGCATACTGTAATTACATCTTTATATTGAAGGATTTAGATAAATTTTATCTTGCATGCCTTAATATGTTCATATTTTAAATATTTAGGTAATAAGATAACATGTAGATCTATCATAATAACATCTCATTTTAAAGATTCAGTTAAATTTAGCCTGCACACTTTAATAAGAGAGTATTTTAAAGATTAGCTAAAATTTTAGCTTGCAGATCAGCTTAATAACATCTTATCAACGAAATCAAACTGTTCATGTGCTTCAATTCATATTTCTTCTATGCTCACTACTGATCTAATCTCCATTCATGGCTTCCCCAAGGATGCATGAGTGGCTCCCCCTCCCAATCCACTGCTTGCTTTGAAGAAATTTGTTGCATCCTTGGAAAGGTGGTTAGGGCTTCACATTTAAACTAGTTAAGTTTTGTGAAATATGGAAAAGTGCTAAAACTTGAGGTTTCTGTTGATGCTCCAAAGAAGAGAGTTTTACTCTATCTTGGAAAAGTGCCATTGGAAAAAAAATTAAAATTTATAGGAGCTTGATCCAACTCCAAAAACCTGGAGGGTAGGATCCAGAAGCAGTGGACTCCCCATCTCAAAGTTGTAGACTGCTTCTATTTCACTGGAAGAGGTTATTTTACCTTTAATTTTCAGCTAAAGAACAACCAGGACGATGTATTTCTCAATGGACCATGGTTTATGAGCACTTGTGGCCTTTATCTCAATAGGTGGTCTTTGTATTTTGATCTGAAAGAGGAATCCAAACAACGATCACCATTTAGGTCCGCCTCCCTCATTTTCCTCTCATCTTCTTGGGCCCCAAAACCTCAGAGGAAACTGCAAACTCTCTATGGAAATATTTTGATAGAGTTGAGATTAATGTTGGTATGTATGTTAGTGCTTGTATTTCAGTTCAAGGGCTTTTAGAAGTGATTGTGTTGTAGGTAGATAATAGGGACCATCTTCAAAAGTTATATTATGAGCATATTCCATTTAAATGCATAGGATGCCATGAATATGGACATTTTGCAAAAGAATGCTCATCGAATATGGGCATTTTATAAAAAGGATACCCACTATGGTGATAAATAGAGTATGGTGGATTGAAATAAGGATAAAAACACTTTAGAGTTGTTCTAATCAAGTCATTTGAAGCCCAATATCAGAATTAGATTAATGCTATGGATGCAACACTGAATTGTTTTTTATCAATTAAACAAGGTTTTCCATGTATGTCTTTTGTCCCACGTTGTTGTGTTATGTGCATTTATCTTTCCATTTAATACACATTTTCATTGTTTAACAAGTCACAAGGATGGATAATATTGTGTAGGACAACACATAATTAGAAATTTTCCATGAACATTATGTAAGAATTCTGCATTGAAAGTTAATTTTAGGATTTAGAGATGACTAGACCATTATTCTTAATGGTTTGTTGTTTGTGTTTCTCCTAGCACAACCTTTTTATATAGGAGACACAATTTACTACTTACCATTTCCCATTAATGTAGATGAGACCAAGACCTTGAATTTCTCTATATGCCTTAATGAAAGGTTCATGAGATGATGATTTAGGTTGATTATGGTATTCCAATAACATTTCTTCATGAACTATTCATTCAATTTTGGTTATAGTTTTTCCTCCTATTTATGTTATTAGGATGATGAATCTATTCATATCTTTATTTTTTGTCATAATTTTGTGATCAATCCCATTTCAAATATAGAACAAACAACTTTGGAAGTGACTGTATGGATGGAAGTATACAAACTTAATCTATGTTTATGTAAGGTCTAGAAGGTCCACTAAAATTCCAAAATACAAACTAATATTCATTTTGTACTAGTGTATCATCTTTTTCTTCACTGTATATATAATCATTGAGATGTCTATTTTTCCTTGCCTCTATGTCTTTTTCTATTGTGATTTGAAAGTTTATGTTGTACATGTGTGTGTATGCATGAGTGTGTGCACGGTTGTGGATACACTTGATATGTGTGGTTACTATCTTTTGATGAGATGATGTTTATATTCATGGTTGGAAAACTCATGAGAATGCATAAATTATCACACTAATATTTGCAATATAACACCGAATATGCATTATGTAATGAAATTAATTTAGTAATGCTTTAAATTGATTATTTCTTGGTATTTGCAGAAAAATGGTGAATATGGCTATTTAGATGATGATCTTGATTATGTTGCCACCGATGTACCAAAAAACGATATTGATGATAATGATGCAAATGGATCAGATGAAAATGATGATGTATGTTATGTTGGGATAAATGAGGATGACGAGGATGATGATGGTAGCCATTGATGCTACTATTGAGATTGTGGATTTTTTTTTTCTCCATGCTACTAGACACATATTGTTATATTTGTGATGATACAAGTTCATATTACATTTTGGGTCATTTTGATTTGTATGGTGGATTCATGTTGACATATAAACTTTGATTATTGTTGATCATTTTCACTTTTCTAGATATGGATATCAAAAAAATATTTCTTGTGATATATATATATATATAGAGAGAGAGAGAGAGAGAGAGGGATTGAAGTGGTTCACCATGGATGCCCAATTTTACACCATGGCTATGTCCACTCAGGAAAATATCTTATACTCGCTAGGAAAGTATAAATGAACTTGGGCATCATTAATCACGATAAACGGCTCACCAGCCTAATATTTCATTACATACAAGGGCTCCCAAGGAGCAAATGTCCCTAGCGAGATTCGAACCCGGGTGGGAAGCGCAATAACCAAATCTCCCAACCACCTGAGCTATGCCCAATGGACAAAAGGGATGGAGGGTGCAACACTAGGACTTCCTGGGAGGTCACCCATCCCAATACTACTCTAGCCCAAGCACACTTAACTATGGAGTTCTAATGGGATCTGGTGCATTAACGCTGGATCATTATTCAAATCCCCATATGATATTGATATTTTATTTTAACCTTAATATGATGATCTGTATGATAAGTTATTGATGTGATGATGCTTTATAATTTCACTTCTTTTGATGAAAGATAATCCTATTGTTATCATTATTATATTTTAAATTTATATATATTGGAAGTTGTTAATGACCTTTTTATGGAAAATTAATATATATAATGATATTACTACTTTGGATAAATGTTGTTTGTTTATGTTAAATTTCTTCATAAATGTTATGCAATTAATTTCAATAACGGTATCTACAATTAATTTGAATGTTTCATTATGTTATTTCATAACTATGAAGTGAATGATATATGAGAACTATTGAAATTAATGAATAATTATAATAATTTGATATAATAAATATATTAGCACACAATTGGATATGGTTGTAGGTGTTAAATAGCAAAACTAATGTGGTGCTAATAAGGAAGCAAAACCAAGAGCTAGAACGGAATCCCACTATGTCCCAAGTCTAGAAGCAACATTGGAAACAAAACTTGGTGCTAAGTTGGAAGTCAATTTTGATGCTATTTTGGACGACAAAGTAGAAGCCAAAGTAGAAGCTAAACTAGTGACCAACAAAGAAGGAAAATTGGATGCTAAATGAGAAGCTAAATGAGGCGCACATGAGGAATACAAATAAGAAGAAAGCTAAGGAGCTAAACGAGAAGCAAAATGTGTTGCTAGTGTGGGAGTAAAAATGGACGATACATTGGGCGCTAAAGTAGTAGAAAAACATGGTGCTACATGGGTGTAAATAGAGATGAAAAAATAGGCATTAAAAAGGAAGCAACACTTGGAGCTAATGATGAATCCAAACATGGCGCTACATAGGAAGAAAAATATGGTTCAACAATAAAAGAAATATTTGGCGTCATTGTGGTAGAAAACACAATGCAAAAAAGGAAGGAAAAATTGGTGCAAATTTGGAAGCGAAAATTGACACATGTTTGGAAGTAAAACATTGTGCAAAAATTAGATGCTAAAGTGGTAGCACATATGGATGCAATATTGGATGTTATTTTGGATGCAAATATAGCATGAACATAAATGCAAACATAGATGCTAACATGGTGCTATTAAGGATGCAAATATGGTGCTAACAGGGATGTCATTTAGGAAGCAAAAGTGGATGCTCTATAGGAATAAAATAAGATGTTATTTAGGAAGAAAACCTCGACGTTGTTTAGGAAGTAAAGTTGGGTGTTATTCTGGAAGCAAAAAAATAGACACTATTTTGGACATCATAAATGATGCTATCTAGGAAGCAAAAAAAGACATTTTTTAAGACGCTTTAGGTTTTTTCCATGATGTGTCCCATTTAGCGTCTATTTTAACCATTCAATGTAAAAAAAACACTAAAGAAGGGATGCTAAATGGGACACTAATTCCAGGATTTGTTGTAGTGAGGATCATATAAGGAATCTAACAAGGAAGCTAAAAAGGAAGCTAAAAGTGGAGCCAAATAGGAAGCTAAAGACAACACTAAACTAGAAGCTAAAACATGAGTAAAAAAGGAAGCCAAAAAAGAAGCTAAAGTTGGCACTAAATAGCGCTGACTTTAGCATCGATTTGGGTTAGTTAGTGCAAAGCACACCACAAATAGTGTCATCTCGATGAATAAAATCAACTTTTTCAAAAAAATGGAGAAAAATACAGTGAGTCAGTCAGTAGAAGCAAAAAAGGGAGCTAAAAAGGAAACTAATCACATGGTAGATGTAGTGTTCAAATATGGACATATGGTAGGTGAGTAAAATCCTGCATTAAAACCCTAAAGTAAATACCCACAACAAATAATATCCGAGAACTTAGGAATTTTGGAGATTCACCTCCATCCAAAACCAAAAATGAAGAGAATAACACCTATCCCCATCATTGGAATGTCTTGTGTAAACCCACATTAAGTCGTAATTTCAAAACATTGATTACAAGAGTCACCTTTCTAAACTTTCAACTCATCACCGCTATGGTGATTTAATAAGACTTCTCTTAAAGATTTATGAGGACATAAACCGACATAGATCCATCTTAAACCCAGATCTATCAAGCACTAAGAGGGATCCAATTTCTTGAGGTGTAAATTTATCTTAAATCTTGACACATCTAAAAACATTTACACCTCATGAATAATCGTGATTATTAAATTAACATATAAATATATATCTAATTTTTATTAAAACATATGTAATTTTTTTAAGACAACATGTTTTCATTTTTTTAATATTAATTCTTTTTATTAAAATATGTCGCATTACATAACGTTACGTGACAACATCTCCCCCATACTAGGATGTAGAGCACCTCGCTACTCTCTATGCAATAAAAGTATAAAAAAATCAAGTTTTCCTTACCTTTCTAAATATAAAGAGAATCAAGTCTTCCTTACCTTTCTAGAGTAAATAAAATAAAATTGATCAATATAAAATTTAATAATAATCATTTCCATAATAAAGCATGATGAACCATATCAACTTAATTATGATAAAATTATATAATCAACTATATCTTACCTAAAGTAGATAAACCAAAATTAACCAATATACTTTAATAAAAACCATCTCCATAATAAAGTATGGTACTGGGCATTGGTTTTCTGTTGAGGAGCTTGATTTATGTGAAGTCTGGAGTAAACAATGGAGATTATATATCAGAGGCTTGGAATTCAATAGAATCAGGTTAAAAGAGGAGACTGATGCGCTCCTGTGGTCATTTGGCAATTACGTGGGTCCAATCAGTGCTGCTCGAGGTTATGATAGCCTGTTACATAACAATAATTTTGTGGAACAAAACCGGGTTTTGTTGTTGCTGTGGTCCTTGAAGATACCGCTGAAGTTAATCTGCTTTACCTGGCTGTTGGTATCGGACAGAATCCTCACCTGGGATCATCTACAATCTCGTGGTTTCAATGGCCCTAGTAGATGCGTATTTTGTGAAAGATACATTGAGGGCTGTGGACATATGTTCTTATTGTGTCCATTCTCTGTGAAAATCTTCACACACTTCTCGTCTAGTTTGGGTTTCACTTTCACCCCACACAACTCTGTACAGTCTTTATTAACTCATTGGTTCAACACCACTGCCCAATCTGAGTCATTTCGTTACACCCCTGTCATTGTCTTCTGGTTCCTGTGGCTCCTTCGTAACAAATGTATTTTTGAAAATGGAAAGCCTTATGCCTCCCTGCTCATCTCCAGGATCGAGAGTTTCCTTGCCCTTCACCCTGTGCCAAAATTAACTAAAACATGTATGCAGATTGGTCCTAAGCCGTTGCATACTTTTCCTGTTGGATACTTTGATGGTGCAGCACAAATGAATGAGGGAGGAGCTAGGTTTGTGATCTATCTCAGTGAAACCCATTATTTCAGTTTTTCTGTGGGCTATGGGAATAGCACCAATACCCAAGCTGAACTGCTGGCTCTTTGGTCTGTTCTCAAAGTAAGCAATTTGATGGGTTTGCCTATTCAGATGATTTTCGGTGATTCAATGGTGATTATCTCATGGGTTAAAAGACTTTCAACCCTTGAAATACCCACGTTGAAACATTGGTGCGATGAGATTTTTTCTATGTTGCAACTTGCCCCAACGGTGACCTTTAATCATATATTCCGGGAGCACAATATGCTAGCTGATGGTCTATCAAAAAAGGCTCTAATTTTGGAAGTGGGTACTAGACATTTCTCGGAAACATTGGATGGGAAGGTCATTGGAGATGGCCACTTTACTCTTTTTTTATGGCTGTTTTATACTCTCTTTTCAGCATTCTTATTATGTTATGTATTTTGCTTTTCATTGTCTGATTTGGGAGACATTCAGCTAGCTGTGTCGCTTCCTTGGAAAGTATGTTTGCAAGACACTTCATATTTTTTGGAAATTTCTGACCTGAGTATTCAGGGATGATGAGAAAAGTCTGCATTGTTCAGACTTTGTTTGTTTTTCTTTGATTGGTTGGCTATCCTGCTGTACATTTCTATCTCTCTGTTGTATGGGTGGGGGCTGGACTGTAAAGACATATTCATGTTTATTGTTTAAGATCTCTTTTTTATTCATATGAATATCAAAGACTGGTATTTTTTCCTCTGAAAAAAACTATTTCAACTTAATTATGATAAAATTATATAATCAAATATCATATATTGGATTTTTTATTATAATTTGGCATTTATATAATAATTTTTAACAAAGACGATTAATTACGCCAATAGGAATTTTTCTCCCTGGTCCGTTTTGAAAAAAAATTGTCCCTCTTTCATCGTCCTTCCATTGAATCAACTTATGTCGCATGTTTTCCATTGGATTTTACTTAGTAACGCCTATTTCACATTTTGCATTGTTGCTCACTGATTTTTACTTAGTAACACCTCTTTTCCATTGATTTATCGTTGGCTTCTGAGAGAAATGGGGAAAGACTAACCTGCTCACTTTCCTTCCTCGCCCCTTATTGATACTATTACTATCAGGGCTAAGACTAATGCTTGTGCCCTCATTCATTTTATGTTCTATGGGGTGGATTCCACACATCGTTGAACCAAACCCATTAAGTAAGGCATATGGCTGCAGTGCATCCATTAATCAAGACTCCATTCTTGGGAAAGGTTTTTCATTCCCTTGTATTGGTTGGTTATTTAGGTAAGTAAAAAATCACTGGATAAAGGGTTTCCATATATTTTCCATGGTTTTCTAAAATATTTATGTTTCCTTTAAACAATGTATCATTCTTTGTTAGTGAATTATCCTTTTCTTCCATATTTGAACATAATATATTCATTCCTTTTGTGAAAAATTTCCTTCAGTTCTATAAGTTATTTAGTCCTTTTTTGCTTCATTTTTTACATTTGGAATTTCCTTCTAAAGTTCGCATTTGTTGATACATAAAATGGTAATGCATTTTTTTAGTAGTATCTAGAGTCGAATCTTCCATAACAAAAGAACACCATGAATGTAAAATCTTATTTTCTGAAGTTCTTCAATATTCTTCCATAAAGTGTAATCTTTGTTTTTTTGTTGCTTTGGGATTTATGCATTGGTGAGTATTAATTTGATGTATATGCACTTTGGTGACTTCATAATTCTTCTTCTTCTGAAATATTAATGAATCTCACCAAAAAACTGTTTTTTCCCTTTGTTTTAATGATTATCTGGGATTGATATATTAATTTGTTGTATATGTACCTTAGTGGCACAATATCCTCAAGCATTGAGGAACTAAAAGGTTGTAGAGACTGTATGCATATTCTCTTTTATTTAAGTACTTTTGTAGTTCTATTTACTATAAGTTGTGTGTTTGAATCTCCTTACAAAAAATGGCATCTTTCTTTGGAAGAAGTGTTGTTGTGAATCCTGAGATAGATATTATCATTTTGTACGATGTATGTGTATGGAAGGTGAATGATCATATATTTAAATTCAATAATCAAGACACCAACTTGAACGACTTTATTCCACTAGAAATTACAAACTGTACGGAGTTGCGAGAAATGTGAATGATAGATTGCTCAAAAACATATCTGACATGTTCCCTTGCCACCATTTTCATTTATGATATGATGATTGGTGTATGGATGCGTGTTGTGTAGGTATATCCTGGACATCTATATGGACAATGAGTATATGATGGTTGGTATATGGATGCATTTGTGTAGGTATCTCTAGGACATCTTCACTTGTTTTTCTAAAGTAGCAAGGGATTGCTTCAACCTATCATGTTTAGGGATCTATCCAACAATTCATTAGAATTCCCAACCCTTCCTTCTATTATCCAACTGAGTACATTAAAATTTCTGAGTAGCGGCGTCCTTTTCTACATATTTTGCAAGCTTAGAGATTGGGATAAATTGTTATTTTCATATATATGCTATTTTTTGGAAGCTTTTGTATTCAGGAAACCTATCAACCAATTTTATGGTAGGTGAAATCCCCAAAATATAATTTTTAAAAGGATTAGGGAATCACTTGGGAGTCATAGACATCCTTATGTGTTAGCGCCATATTTTGAAAAAAGTAAAATAAGTTCTAAAACTCATTCAAATATCATTTTCTTAAAAATGCTTTTCATGTTTAAAAATAACCTTGAATAAAAATTATGATGTTTGGGTCCCTCTTAAAGTATCTACTAATATCGAAGTTTTATTTTTCCTTACAATGTATATCCTAAAGACTCATTTTACATATTCTTACATGTTAGGGAAATGACATTCTTATTACCTCCATATATTTTTTCCTTTCAATTTTTGAAACATTTTTATCATTATAAAATCTAAGAGGACTCCTTGGATGTAATTTTTAAATTTGTTCCAACTTGGATTTATTCTGGTAACAATTAGACTTTGCAAGAAGTCATTGGGATTCCCTGATGTAATACCCAAGTGAAATTGAGGTGTAGATCTACATGATCCATGTAAAACTTAACATTGTTGTGTTATATTCTCATTTACTTTTTACCTATGAGGGGATTTGAACCTAAATTCACCCTTGTGCTTATATTGTTGCATAGTGTATTCGAAAAGTTGGATATTATCTTGATATATTTTCACTCTAATTTACTAAATTCATTGGATGTTATAAAAATTAACTAAAATATTGTTGAAATTACTGAAATAACTGAGAGGGGGGGTGAATCAGTTATTTCCGAAGCTTAAACCATTTTTCAATATTTAAACCCTTATTATTGATTACAGATTTATAGTTATGATAATGCAGCAAGTATAACATAAGAGATGAAGATTATCAATCACACACACATGATAGAGATAGAAAAATATTCATACTTATTTGAGCACCTACTCAAAAGAGGCTGCAACCTCTGTTTTACAAAATCCTTCTTGTAGAGAGCACAAACCCTCATGTTTTTCTAGCACCCACTAAAATAACATTCTCCAGCTACAACTGAGTGAAAGCACCAACTTCCACTTGGACGGGATTCAACTTCTACAAAGAAGACAACATGTTTTTCCTAGCACCACCCTACCAGCCTTGTTTCTCAGACTTAAAACATGTTTAGTACAATATGTAGAAAAACAAATATAACAATGCATACCAACTCTATTATGATATGCTCCTAGATTTTCTTATGCATCTTGGTTTCCCTCATTGCCTCTATTCTGAATATTCTTGAAAGAGCTCAGAGTCATCTGTCATTCTGTAATCTCCACTTCGAAGATGATCCATGCACCGGTTCTCTGTCTACAGAGAGGGCACCAATCCATTCATCATGCACGTCCTTTTATACATATTTGTCCTTAAACCCTTTACCTATTTGTATGCTTGACGATCCATTTCCATAACTAATAAAACTGTTCGATTCCTCGTGACAAACAATAAGTCCAATCACTAAGTAGTCATGAGTTTCTGCAACATAGCTTTATCATTTGGCTTCTTCCGCAATTTTCTTTCTTCAACAAATCATAGTTTCCGCACTCTTGGTTCCGTAGTTCTGGTTCCATGGTACTGGTTCCACACCATTCAATTTGCACCATTGATCTTCTTCAAGCTCTCCATGACCATTAATATGATAATAAAATCGGATAGTGGATATGTAATTTTCCAGATATCATTCTACGATTTCCACCTTCCGCACATCCTTTTGTTAGGATAAAAATGAGCATCATTAAATAACAATATGTGAGAAAATAAACACTGCAAGCAACATTCAAGATAGACACACAATATACCCTGGAAACCCCATGCGGGGAAAACTAGCACCAAATGAAGATCTTCATTACATGGCCAAAACCGGCCATCCGGGCCAAGCGAGCTAGTCACTGCTCAGGGGTATGCATGCCTTACCAGGTCTTACATCCATATGCCCATTTACATGCAAACCGCTCCATTACATTTTTTTTCATGTGCCTTCATGGTGACTACACCATCACCATCCGTTGCTTCATCCTCTCGCTTTCCATGCTCGCTTCCTTGCTCGTCTTTTGCCATGCTCCCTTTGTACCTACATCCAAACTCTATCATTGATTTCCATATAAAGAAAAATCCATCTACCGGATTACATGGGTCATCGACCACTGTAACCGCCAACATAGAAACACCAACGAGCATAACCAAGCCAAACCATGCTCTGATACCAGTTGTTAGGTTAAAACGAGCAACATTAACATAATAATGAGCCAGCAATAAACATTGCAAGCAACATTCAAGATAGACACACAATATACCCTGGAAACCCCATGCAGGGAAAACCAGCACCAATGAAGATCTTCATTACATGGCCAAAACCGGCCATCCGGGCCAAGCGAGCTAGTCACTGCTCACCTCCAAGCTGCTTTACAATGGAGCCTCCTCAAGCCTTATAAAGGATTAATCACATGCAATACCATGGGACAATACCATGGGCTACAACAAACCATGTGCCCAAACCATGTGCTAGACCTAACCACCTTTGACTCAATCCCGAGTCAAGGTTAACACATGCAATACCATGGGACAATACCATGGGCTACAACAAACCATGTGCTAGACCTAACCACCTTTGACTTGATCTCAAGTCAAGGTTAACCCTAACACCTTTTCCACATGACTTCTTCTGCACTGTCGATTTCGTGTGGCCTCTCTACTGACTATTGACCTAAAATCATACACATGATTATGCACCTCCTTTTTTGCAAATTCAATCCGCGTCGTCAATTTCTTGTACAATATTTCCTGATCGTCGATCTTAGATTCGGTGCGGGATGCAAATCCTGGGTTTTCAACATTTCTTTAAACAACTTCCATACTTTTCTGCTTTTCTTCTTTCGCTTACAAAATTCCTTCCGCACCGTCGGTTTCTTGTGCACCCTTTCTCGACCATCAATCTTAGATCCAGTGCGGGATGCGAATCCCGAGTTTTCAACATTTTAGTAAACAAGTTCCATACTTTTTCGCTTTCTAGTTTCCACTTGCAAAAATCCTTCCACGTCGTCAATATCTTGTGCACCCATTCCCAAACGTCTATTCTTAGATCTAGTGCGGGATGTGGATCCCAGGTTTTCAATATTTTGTTTAACAACTTCCATAATTTTCGCTTTCTTCCTTCCGCCTGTAGAACTCCTATGTCATCTATTTATTGTGCGGGTTCACTCTTGACCGTCGGATCTCTTCAACAGATTTTCTTTTAACCTTTGGTTCTCACAATAATTCCGTGTCCATCCTCTGTGTTAACTCACCTCCTTTTTCAACGAGCAAAATGATTGATTACCCTTGTATATGGGTCCACGTAGATCTACGATGGACTCCAAATGTTATAGATCCTATTACATTAAAATTCTGCTCCCAATCTTATTGTTAACTCACCTAATAGTTGACTCTGTGAAATCGTTGAGGACCGTCAGATCTAGATCAATTGGACTTCAAATACCATATGGAGGACTTCATAAAACTTTTGTGCACATATGGAGGACCAATGACTCTCGAGATGATTCTTTTAAATGATCCTGGAAGGTGATTTTGTTTCTGTCTATTGCCTTGAATCTGTATGAGTGTTTTCAATTTCATCATCTGACTCTGGATCTTCTTTTTCTGATTCATGGACCTGTTCTTCCTTAACTTAAACTGTATCTTCTATATTTGGTTCAACAATGCCTATTTGAATATCTTTCACAGGTATTCCTTCATCGATCTTAATCTGAATACAATCAACCAATTTATGTAGCCTCTTATTATAACAAGTGTACCCTTTATTGTTTGCAGCATATCTTAAGAATATACCTTCATCAGCCCTGTCATCATATTTCCCAAGATGTTCATCATTATTTTTAATATAACATTTACTTCCAAAGACTTTAAAGTGTTTTATAGAAGCATTTCTTCCAAACCATAGTTCATAGGGAGTCTTATCATTGTTCGGCTTTAGGTGAACTTGATTAAGAATATGGACAACTGTGTGAATTTCCTCTACCCAGTATGTCTAAGAAATATTCCTTTCATTCATCATTGATCTTTCCATATGTTGTGCTGACATATATGTCTCTCTATAACTCCATTTTGTTGTGTGGTCCCTCAAATAGTGTATTCTCTCTTAATTCCATGTTTATCACAAAAATCCTTGGAGTCTCTTGAATAGAACTCTCCTCCTCTATCATATCTTACTGCCTTCAGTATTTTTCCTGTTTCATTCTCAGACAGGGCCTTAAAATTTTTGAACTTTTCAAGTGCCTTAGATTTTTCTTTCATAAAAGAAACCCATGTAAATCTAGAATAATCATCAATGACCAACATAAAATATATTTCTCCTCTTATGCATTATTTTCTTGATGGTCCACACATATCATATGTACTAACTGAAGTGTTTTTTCTATTGATGTGAAGCTCTTGGATTTAAACTGTGTGTGAGTCAGTTTTCCCATTTGACAAGGTTTACACACAGAGTCATATGGCTTAGATATCTTTGGAAGATATGTTACTGCCCCATTGTTCACAAGTTTCATTATATGATCAAAGTTTAAATGTCCAAGTCTCCTATGCCAAATCCAACTTTCATCATACTTTCTTAGATGAGATTCTTTGTTTTCTTCTTTCAAGACATAGACATTGTTTTCAGTTCTTATACCTTTTGTAACCAATTGTCCCAAGGGTACATACTTTATCTTGCAATCTTTAGAAGTGAAAATAAATTCACATCGTTGTCACAAACCTGACTGACACTAAGAAGATTATGTTTTAGTCCATCTACAAACATCACATCTTGGACTTTCCCTTTCCATTACTCAACTTGACCATTCATTTTCCTTTGATCTTCCTTGGAGCATCATTTCCAAAAGTTACATTTCCTTATTTATTTTCACGTAGAGACAAAAAATTACTTTTATCACCAGTCATGTATTTGGAACATCCACTGTCGATATACCAGGGGCCTTTTTGCTTTTGAATAGAAAGGACTAGGCCACACTTGTTATTTTCTTTCTTCTTCCAAACTTTATTACTTTCAACAGAGTAATTCATTCTTGGGTTTGTTTTGTAATCCTTTAGATGACAGTTTGAAGCATTGTGTCCAAAGTTATGACAAACATAACATTATGGCTCATTGTGCAGTAGATCAAAAGAATCTTTATTTCTATCATGAGTTATCCTCTTAGTTGTGAATTGAGTTGTATGTTGTTCTTGTTTTCTTGCTGATTGTCTTGTTCTATGTTGCAGTAATTGATTGTTCTTTGATTGCATATTTATAAAATTAAATGCACAGTTTGCATCTTTGTGATGAAAATTAGAGCAACAATAACAGTAACCATGGAAAAAAAATTGGTACCTGAATCTTGGAGGTCTTACCTTTGTTGACTATGTTTATGATATATCCTTGTTTGATTATTATGATATGAATTTATGATTTTGGTACTTGCTTCATTTCCTTTTGTTTTCACAATATATTCGCATTCTAACTGATTTTTGCATGAACCTTCTTCATAGCCAAGACCTGTTTCTAACCATGGGGACCTTTGCTTGCTAAGAATGGTGTTCAATTCTTCTGAGGCTTTGATACTTGACATTTTTTGGTGGTACAGAGCTTGAAATTTCTCCAATTCCTTCCTAGCTGTCACTATTTCTTCTTCCAAATCTTCACTTCTCTTTTTCCCTTCTGTTAATTATGTTTTAAGAAGATCTTCTATTTTATTTGCCTCTTCTAGTTCCAATTTTAACAGGGAATTATCTTCACTAGGTTCTTCGCCATTCTTTTTATACTGCAACAATCATTGTTCATGTTTCCTTTTCTTTAATATGAGTCTGTCAATCTCCTCCAGAGCACTAATTAGTTCACCTTCCATATCAACCATGGATTCTTTGTCATTCAGGTCACTCCCTGTATATTCATTTCCAAAATCGTCTATGTCCATAAGAATAAAGTTATTCACTTCATCTTAATTAGATGAATCATTGTCTATCTCTTCTAAAGAATCAACATCATTTACACATAGGGATTTTCTTTTTGTGTTTATCCTCTTTATTGTATTTATTGAATGTATACTTTTGATCATCATTAGAAGTCTTCCTCTTGTGCTTGTGGGGATATTTAGATGAAAAATGACCTATTTTACCACATTTAAAATATTTAAAGGACATCTTGCCTTTGTATTTACTAGAACCCTTCTTCAGCCTCCTTACAAATTTTGCCTCAGCCACATCCATTTTAGATCAATGTTTTCATCTGCTTTAAAGGAAACTTCTCTAGTGGTGGGTTTGTCTTTACCAATCCTCATTTTATAGGCTGTCAAAATACCTAGAATCTGTTCAATAGGAAGAGTTTTTAGATCACTCAATTATTCTATTGTTGAGACTTTGGGATTAAATCTCTCAAGAAGAGATCTTAAAATTTTCTGAACTAAGAATGCTTCATCAAACTTTTCAGCAAGACCCTTCATGGAATTCACAGTCTCTTCTATTCTTAGGAAATATTTGTTGACTGTCCCATCCTCATTCATCTTTAGCTGTTCAAATTTTACTCTATATGTCTGTAGTTTGGAATCCTTTACTTTTTTCATTTCCTTCATAATTGTTTACAAGCTTATCCCACATCTCTTTCGCAAAATCATGATGCATTAATTTAACAAACTCAGCCTCTGCAAGACCACTCAGATTAACCTTCATTTCCTTTGCATTAAAACTAAATTCTAGCTTGTCATGTCTCGAGGCTAGCACAACTGGCTTTACATAGCCAGTCTCTACTACATCCCAAGCATCATCTCCCAAGGACATTATATAGGTTCTCATTTTAACCTTCCAAAAGGAAAAGCTTGTTCCATCAAATAGAGGAACCTTATTGGATGAAGTCCCTTCATAACTTGTCATGTTTAAGCTTACATATCTACCTTTAGACAAAAGGAACCCTCTCTGATACCAATTGTTGAAATTACTCAAATAACTAAGAGGGGGGTGAATGAGTTATTTCCAAAGCTTAAACCATTTTTCAATATTTAAACCCTTATTAATGACTACAGATTTATAGTTATGATAATGCAACAAGTATAACAAAAGAGATGAATATTATCAATCACACACACATGATAGAGACAAGAAAATATTCATCTTTATTTGAGCACCTACTCAAAAGAGGCTACAACCTCTATTTTACAAAATCCTTCTTGTAGAGAGCACCAACCCTCATGTTTTTCTAGCACCCACTAAAATAACTTTCTCCAGCTACAACTGAGTGAAAGCACCAACTTCCACTTGTACATGCTTCAACTCGTACAAAGAAGACAGCATGTTTTTCCTAGCACCACCCTACCACCCTTGTTTCTTATATTTGAAACATGTTCAGTACAATATGTAGAAAAACAGATATAACAATGCATACTAACTCTGTTTTGATCTCCTCCTAGATTTGATTATGCATCTTAGTTCCCCTCATTGTCTCTGTTCTGAATATTCTTGAAAGAGCTCAGATTCATCTGCCATTCTGTAATCTCCACTTCGATGACGATCCATGCACCAGTTCCTTGTCTGCAGAGAGCACACCAATCCATTCATCATGCACAATGATTTTATACATATCTATCCTTAAACCGTTTACCTATTCATATGCCTGACGGCCCATTTCCATAACTGATCAAACCATTCGATGCCTTATGACAGACAAGAAGTCCAATCACTGAGTAGTCATGAGTTTCTGAAACATATCTTTGTCATTTGGCTTCTTCCGCAATTGTCATTTTCTGGAACTCGGCTCTTCTGCAATTTTCTTTCTTCAACAAATCAGATTTTCCACACTCTCGGTTTTGTAGTTCTAGTTCCATAGTACTGGTTCTGCACCAATCAATCTGCACCATTGATATTATTCGATCTCTCTGTGACCATTGATCTGAGAATAAAATCAGATATTGGATATGTGATTTTCCACATATCATTCTATGATTTCCGCTTTTTGCCTTTCACACATCCTTTTCTGCATGAATTCTTTCACACCATTGATCTCATGCGACCTCTCTACTAACCTTTGATCTGAAATCGAACACATGCTTCGACACATCCTTTTTTTCAAATTCAATCCTCGTCGACAATTTCTTGTCCAACATTTCCCAATCGTCAATCTTAGATCCGGTGCGAGATGCGGATCCCAAGTTTTCAACATTTTGTTAAACAACTTCCATAATTTTCCACTTTCCATCTTCCGCTTGCAAAACTCCTTCTGCGTCGTCGATTTCTTGTGCGCCCTTTCCCGACCGTCGATCTTAGATCCGGTGCGAGATGCGGATCTTAGGTTTTCAACATTTTGTTAAACAAATTCCATACTTTTCTTCTTTTCATCCTTCGCTTGCAAAACTCCTTCTGCGCCGTCAATTTCTTGTGCACCCTTACCCGACTGTCGATTCTTACTCCAGTACGGGATGCGGATCCTGGGTTTTCAATATGTTGTTAAACAACTTCCATACTTTCTGCTTTCTGCCTTCCTCCTGCAAAACTCCTTCTACATCACTGATTTTTGGTGCGGGTTCACTCCTGACCATCTGATATGTTCAACAGATTTTCTTTCAACCTTTTGTTCTCACAATAATTTTTTTTCCATCCTTTGTGTTAACTCACCTCCTATTTCAACGAGTGAAATTATTGATAACCTTTGGATATGGGTCCACCCAGATCTACGACGGACTCCAAATGTTATAGAGCATATTACATTAAAATTTCACTCCCAATCTGATCATTAAATCACCTTCTAGTTGACTCTGCGAAATCTCTTGAGGACCGTCAAATCTAGATCGATGGTGGACTTCAAATACCATAAGGAGGACTTCATAAAAATTCTGCGCACATTAGAAAATAATTAATCCGCACTAGTTCTCCCAGCGAAATCACTATTAGATGTTGATCTACTTCCACGATCAACCTCGCCCGTTGATCATGATCTCTTTCTTGGCGATTAGTTTCTGATTTCGCAACTCAATACCTTTTTATCCTCCTTGCTCTTTCAACCATCGAAATTCCTTATGTCTGTTGATCTCTTGTGTGGTTTTACTCATGTCCGTCGAATCTCTACACAAGCCATGGATTCTTCTGAGTCCTCTGCTCATCTGGATCATGTGCTTGGAACTATTTTTTGATCAATGACAACCATATCACACTCTGATCTGTTTTCCATATGACTATAAAACCTCCAACAAATATCAAGGTGAGTTTAAAAAAGAATCCATATTGGGAAAATGGTGAAAATGGCCATGATTTTAGTTGTTCCTTTGTTCTTCTTATGGTTCTGTTTTTTGTGCAAGAATGGTGGGTTCAAGCATCCTTAACAAAATGGAGCCTCAACTCTAGAAAACATGTATGAAGAAAGTGTATTGGCAAGAATCTGGGCTCAAACTATCCATTACAACATAACACCATAAATGTAAGATTTTTTTTTCTAATTTTTTTCAACACTCTGCCATAAATTTGTTTTTGAAACAACAATTTCCAACACAAAGAGTTTTTTTTCTCAGTACATCTTATCATGTTTTGTTGTCAATGCTTCCAAATATTTGAAACTATTATTCTTTGAATTGATGTTATGTGGATTTTTTTTTTGTTCTAGGCATGGAGTCACCTAAGATAATTAAATTCATTAAAAGTAAATAATAAGCAATACACTATATGTTTCTTCAACACAAAGTTTATTTGTTAATCCAACTAGAGGCTAAATGATTTAAGGTTAGATTATGTTAGAAGTGAACTTGTATATTTGTATCCACTAATTTGAACTTCTAATAATACTTGGAACCAAAGATGTTCTAGGATCGACATATCCTAACCTAGGTGGAGGCATCCAATGGGATCAACTCATACTTTTTTCTTTCCCTGTCAAATAGGGGAACAAGCGGTAGGCTGAGATTCAACATATGTTTTAGCTCTAGGAGGTCCAGTAGTTTCCTGACTCACCACTCCTCAGGGGTCGCTTGAGCAATGAGGCTTCCATCTGAAATTTCTTCCCGATCACCTTGAATTTTATGAGCGTTGTGTTTCCTTTATATTGTTCTCCCCCCAAGATCATACATACAAGGCTTCTCAACATCGACCACTGCCAAGAGGATAATGTCTGCAAGACTCCAGTGCATTGGCCCTTTCACAATTATTGATGAACTTGATGAGGATCCTATGTCAAGGTTCCCTCACTCATTCTTTGCATCCATCATCAATTCTAGCAGAGCTTGGAATTCTCTCTTTTGTTTCAATGCCAAGACTTTATGGTATTTGAACCTTATTTTAATATATATCTTCTCTTAGATAAATATTTAACTTTTGCAATACAATTGTTCTTTATCTTCCGTGCTCTCATTTTTTATTTAGCAATTGCTTTCACACTACCAAAACAATACTCTTTTAATCCCAACTTAATTTTGTGGTCATTTTTCTGACATTACTAAAATTATCTTATCTCCTTTTTACAAATGAAGTAGTCATGTTCATAATTGGTAAGACACAAATAATATGATCTAGGCAAATTTATAATGATATCTTGAAATAGGGGTATATTTCATTTTTTATTTCCACATACAGTATGCTTTTTGTAGGTAGAAGGTCTTTTTTGTAAATAGAATATCTAAAGATGACCAAGTCCCAAGATTCAACTTACAAACATTTTTACTCATGCACACTCTACTAGTCCTGGAAGGATCCTTCTATCAATAATAAACAAACCCTATTTAGCCATAAAAAAAATTCCTCTGGATTTTGTATTAAACACAAATATGTGAATCATATTACTCAGCTCACACAAAAAGCATGGTGTAAAAATATTTTGATACATAATACTTTCTACATTTTTATATGTAGGTCCCCAAATTCCAAGTCTGATACTACAAAGGAGCATAAGAGAATAGTAAATACTACACCATACCAAAAAAAAACATTAGTGACTCTATCATTTTTGTAAGAAAAATTTCTATGATTGAGCGATTTCTTTGTCCAACATTCACTAAACCCATATGAACTTGAAAATGACCATAAAATGATGAAAGGAATCCAATGACACTAAAATATGGCATTCAAATCCTTTAATGTTGACAGCACATCAACATAGCTCTATTGGTTCCAACAAAAATCATGTTTACTCAGTTCTTATGTCCAATTGTACCATAAGCCTTTTAAATACAACATATATAGGAACATGCATTGAACATAATAATACTAAATACTTAAACCAAGTATGCATAACACAACCACCAATGATGATATATAGTAATGACGTAATTTCATGATTTCAATTTTTGTCAACTATAACTTAAAGGGCCACAATCTTTAAATTGGACACACTCAAAGTGATAAAAAAAACACAATGAGACTACTTTTTTTAATAGTTCTAGTTAATCCTTAATACACTCAGAAGGATAAAATAATTAATATTAATTTCATTATAACTTTATTCTCAACAAAATGCTCACGAATCTCAACAATCAAAGTTTTTCAAATTTAATATTTCATTCTCTAGTGTAATCTAGTGTAGTCTGTAGATAAACATATGCTTCAGTTATAAAGTCGAATTACTAACCCACTTTTGAAATTTAAACAATAAACTAAGATCCAAATTCATTACTTAATGGTTGGACAATATATTTCTATTATTTTCCAGGTCAATAGAAATACTAGTTGTTGAAAGGACATTATCATAACATCACATGGAAGGAACAAGAATCTTAACGCAAATAATCTATATCATTCTTCTTTTCCATGTGACAGTTGTAATAGTAGTTGTTGAAATGATATTATAACCGAATCCACATGGAAGGATCAATAATCTTAGAATCAATAATCTATATCATTATTCTGTAGTGTGTATTCTCCTCAAGTTCCCAAAATGTTGTTATCTGACCAAGGTAATCATTTTTCAGAACATTACAAAAAGTGTTGGAAAAATCAACATATCTAAGAACCCTTACAAAAAATTAATTGTCTTGTTGATAGGGGAAAAAGAAAAATATACAAATCAGACAATCATTGATGGATTGTTATTTAAACTCGTTATTCTTAGTAGGGCCACCTGTAATAAGTTGTGATCAGGAGAAATATTTGCAAAAATTATCAAAAGAAACTCAAGTATGGCCTTATGGAAACCCTACCGGGAGCATTATTAAGGTATTTATATGCTTGCACATATATAATTTCCATTGTTAACAAGTTGGATAGCTAGAATTTCTATTTGGACTGAGATATACCTAGTTGCTTGACACTTGTATTTTCATGCAGGTGCATAAGCAGGGGAATTCTCTTGGAAGAGTTGTGGCAACCTTACTAAGTTTGAAGTTTATGAGGAATTAATTTATTAGCTTGAATCCATGTTCAACATTGAAGGAAAACTAGGGAATCCTAAGAAAGGTTGGTAGGTTCTGTACACATGTATTGAAGGAGACACAGTGCTTGTTGGTGATGATCCATGGTAGTGAGTGTTGCAATAAATTTATTTTGTTTTTATTTTTGTTTTGAGTATTAATAGTGTTTAGTTATTATTTGGTATAATGAATGATTTATAATTTTATAATTGAAGCGCTTATGTATTAAAACATGGAGTTTATGTAGTATTGTGTTCAATATTTTTAGTTATATATGAGAAGAGGTCGAGAAAATGAATCCTTAGAAGCATGCTAAACTCAAAGGATGTTCAAGTGAGAAAACCAAAGACCAGAGAATCATCTAAGCACTTTTTTATGATATTTAGCAACCAACTTTTGCTACAACTAGTGTATATGCTTGAAAGTTGATACTACCAATAGATTATCTTCAATTTTTCTCTACTGGATTGGTGATTTCCATTGAGTATGAAGGGAATCATTTAAGTATCTTTTTTTTTCTTTCTGTGGGAATACATGAAAAGGAGTTTGTAAGAATGTGTGGGCTGCGCTTTCCTGATCTTGATAGACTTGGATGAAAGACAAAAAAAAAATCCTATTATCGTAGTCTTGGGATCTGGTCTGACCACCTTTAAGGAATTTTGTAGCACTGGCTATCTTATTCAACTAGTTTATTGTGATAATGGTTATGCATGGACTAGAGGAATGTGTTCCAATACTAACTTCAGAGCTCAAATTAGAAGCAACACCAACACCTATGATGTTGATGTAGATTTTAGGAAAACCTATATTTTTGAGAAAAATCCTCAATCTTAGATAGAAGATAATTGGGAAATGTTGATGTAATTGTAACTTTGGAATGTATTCATCTGTATATCTTATGTATTGTACCCTGATTTTTATTTCGGGATGTGTCTGTAATGTATTTGAGTCATGTCATACCCCGATGTTTATTCCGGGAAGTTTCTATAATGTAAACAAGTCATGTCAAGTCATTGTGGGTAACCTTCCTATTTGTTAAGGGTTAAAGTCCCCATAGTTGTGGGGCCTTAGGGTTGTTAGACTGTCCTAGAGAAGTCGACCCTAGGTGAGTCATTGTAAGTCGAGGAAATAGTCCCCACCATTGTGTTAAGGATAAACCTCCTTGTTGGTCAGAGGAGGCAAAGTCCCCACAAGTTGTGGGGCACTAGGGTTATTAAACACTCCTAGAGATGTCGGCTCTAGTAAGTAATTGTTAAGTGAGTCCAACATGTTGGAGTGGGTTTCAAGTGAACGAAAGAATATAAATAGAGAGTGAGCCTCTCTATTTATTACACACACACTCACTCACTCATTGGGGCGCATGAGTGAGAGAGGAGAAGCTCTCTCAGTGCGAGAGAGAGAACAAGCTGTGGAGATCAATTTTTTTGTTTTTGGGTTTTACTATTGCCATTGGTGCTCATTCTATCTCTGAGGAAGTTGCAAGGTTTTCTCTTTTATGGTTTCCCCAAGGAAAATTCTTTGTGTCTCTTGTCTCTTGTGTTTTATTGCTATGTATGTTATTCTCTGAGTTAAAGATCCTAAGATCATAATGTTAGCTTGAATGTTAAAAATATAACATGGTATCAGAGCTAACATAAGAAGAAGAAATTGTGCAGCTGCATAAGCTAGGGATTCTTACTTTTTTGTTCTCTCTCCACAATCCATCACCAAAAGTATGCTAGGATGACTCTCCATTGAAGGGCGCATCTTTCTGTTGAAGCAAAATTTGATTCCGAGCATTTTCAGTTTTTGATGCGGGAAATTAGGGCTTTCTACATAAGAAGGATTTTTGAGTGAGCCCGGCATAGAATTTCTCTTCTCATCAAAATCGAAGTTTAGAGACCTGGGTCAATATTTTTGGTTGGGTGAAACTCCGGGAAAGTCAAACCCTAGTTTGATCATGAGCTGGAAAAACCCTAAATACTAAAACTGATACGTTTTGGTACATTCACTATATCTTGGGATTGGTGAAGTATCAGGAGCTGAAAATTTCAAAGGTCGAAGATAAAATCCTGATTTACACTGTATCCAAAATTTAGCCTCAGATACACTATATTTTGGGAGATATGATCCCTCTAGGTTAGGGTTTCAGCCTCTTGTAGAATTCATCCCTAAACAGGACACCTGGGGATAATTTCTATATCTTGAGATACAAAGGTCCAAATGAAAATTTTGAAGATTTTCCAGAAAGGGCACGGACTATCCTTTCTATCACCCAAATTTCAGACCCATAAGATGAAATAGTTACACATGGCAGTCTGTACAAATTCACTATTCTGAACAGTCCTATAACAGGTCACCTTGGGAAAATTATCATAACTCCCAATTAGTGAAACCAATTCTAATGAAGCCTATGGTGTTGGAACAGGGACATGCAAGGCTACCTCCATGCAAAGTTTCAGACATAGAGGAGCATTAATTTTAGAGATACCGTAGAAACAGTAACAGGAATTTCTGTAGGAGAAATTGGAAAACTAGGGCTTCCTGTTCCGGGAGCTTCCCTCCACTGTTTTCAGAAAAGGAGTACATTGGACAGCTAAATTTGAAGAGATCTATTTTTCTATCCAATAAGATCTGAAATATTCCAAGTTTTGAAAATTAGGGTTTCTCTGACAAACCCTAGATCAGCCAGCTCTGAAACCAGGACAGACACCTCAAATCGGTAAGATCTAATCTTTTGCTATTTCCATTTGAGGTTCTCATTTCAAAGTGATCTATCACATCAGCTTGATGAAGTTGAGAAATTCCAAGCATGGAAGTATATGATCCCTTTGAAGAAAATGAATTGGACACCTACATAAGTAGAGAAGTTCCAGTTCCAGAGGGAGATGAGGCTAAAAGCCTTACACAAGAAGAACTTGGTCAAAGCCAAGAAGATCATTGTTGATTCAATCATGGATCAACTTGTACCACAAGTGTCTTCCCTAAAGACACCAAATATGTTTGAATCCTTGACCAAGCTATTTGAATATAAATCGGAATATTACTTTGAGAAAACAGTTGAAGAATGTAAAGATCCAGAATGCAGAGACCATACAGTCATACTTTATAAGGGTCTCTCAAATCAAAGAACAAATTGAAGCAGTAAAAGAAGAAGTGGATAATACAGAAGTGGTGATGGCCACCTTGAATGGCCTCCTAGGATCATGGGATTCATTCATGCGAGGAATGTGTGGCAGAAGGAAGTGATGACTTTCAGCAGACTCTGGGAAGAAGAAGAAGCTCGACTCATAATAAGAGAAGAGAAGATGGGAGCAACTGAAGATTAAGCTCTCACCATCCAAAGAAGATCCCTCAAGCAATGAGGAATGTGAAGATCTCAACTCTTGAAGAACCTCTTATCCATCTTAGAATTTGGATAAGAAACGATGCTATTATGAATGAAGAAGACGATGAAGCTAAAGGCTCAAGTAGGAGTCTACCCACGAAACAAATAAAGATAAGTATTCAATTGTCATTTCATGATATTGTTTTGTTATGCATGTGTTTATATTCAGTTGATGTATTATGCATGATAGAATGTTTGCATTAATGACAGTATACTACTAATATGTATGTAATGGGTAAGTATCTCATGGTGCTATACAACTCTCCGTTGCTACTTATCTAGAATGAAACCTCTTTGATGACATATTGGATTAGTACACAATCTCAATGTTGTCCTGGTAGAGATGGAAGGCATCTAGAAAGTTTTCGTGAGATATGGATGGATGTTGTATTGGCTAAAGTAGTTGCATGATCATATAGTTATGCATAATAATTTTTCATTATGAATATACCTTATGAAATGTTTCTAACCATACACCTAATGCATTTGACTTGTAGGAAAGATCGCGTAAAATCGCCTACAAGCAAAGTAGGATGGGACTTGTTCCGAAGAAAAAGTGATGACAATTCAAGATGAAGAATAATATGACGAATGCAACAACATCATTAATGCAGAACCTTCCAGCCATGAAGAAGTAACCAAGAAGAAAGGGAAGACCAGTTCAAGAAGAATGATGTCTAGGTTGCAGTTCATAGTTCCATCATGCAGTAGATGGAAACATCATGGGATACAAGGCAAGATTCGTAGCACGAGGCATATACTAGGAAGAGACATTTGCAACCACTAGAAATACACATGAAAATAAGAATCATGTGTGCAAATGAAAGAAGGACTTGTATGAGCTCAGAAGACACCCATGGGATAACAAATACATGAGGAGATTGATGAAGACCTGAACCTTTGCTACAAGGTTGAAGATAAAATTCTATAGAGGATGACAAGCTCTCATATGGGTACGAGAAGAAATTTTTAAAAAGTTCAAGATAGAGGATCTTGGTATCTAATGATCCTAGATAGATACATAGAATATTAGTAGCAAAGGAAGATAGTTGTCACTCCGGTACAGAATGTTTTAGTGCATAGAGTACGGAAGACAGAGGGAGTATGATGCTTCACTTCAGAGGGAGTGACTGCAGAAGATCTTAAGGTTCGACATGGTATGACAGGATGGATAGATTACTGATGACTCTAGGATTTATTGAGAGTAAAGAGGATTCCAACCTTTGCTTCAAGGTTGAAGACCAATGATGCTCCCATTATGTGTCGATGCACTACGTTCTAGGCATGGAGGTGTGGACAAGGGAAGTATGGAGTAGAGATCTTGAAGAGGTTTAGGATGATGGACTGCAAGGCTATGACCACATCTATGGCATCGAAGCTGAAGCTATTGAGTGTTGCTTCATCAGAGATGGTTGATGCCATGATGTATCGTCAGATGATTTGTTCCTTGATGTACCTGATGAATACGAGACCAGATAGTTGCTTTGCTGTGAATAGATTGAGACATGTTCACCTGATGGTTGCAAAGCATGTAGTGAGGTACCTGAAGGGTACAGTTGATTATGGGATCAAGTATGAGGCGAATCAAAATATTATGTGGATTCGTATTGGGCAGGCAGTGCCATTGATAGGAAGAGCACTTCGAGGTGCTACTTCAGTATGGGATCAAGTGTGATCTCTTGGTTTGGCAGGATGGATTCCTACATGGCGCTGAGTACAACTGAGGCAAAAGATGTTACCACTTGCTATTTGGGAGGTAGTATGTTTCTCTTGAAAACTACTATTTGATTTGGTTGATATGACTTGCATTTTTGTATGATGCAGAGAGGAGTAGTGATCCAGATCGAGACCTCTCGAAAAGGGGACTTCTAGTATAACTGATGAGACAGGTTGTCTGAGCATAAATCCTGGCAAAGCTCATAGGTTTCTCAGACGTAAACAGTCCTGTAGGTTTCCCTCGGATGTAATCGGTCCTAGCGAAGCTCGTAGGTCATCCTTGGATGTAATCAGCCCTAATGTGATTCTATGCTAGAAATGGCCAAAGTGAAGTTTGAGTACTTCAGGGAGAAGATTGGTGTTCTCAAGATCGAGGTTCCCTCCAAGAGGAAATGATGAGACCTAGAGCCATTCTGAAATGGGAGAGGATTAGGTTCCTTCCATGGTCAGATGTAAGGGCTGATCCATTCTATCATGGTGAGAGGATTTGGTTCCTTCCATGTCAGATGTGAGTGCTGAGCCATTCTGATGTGACTGTAGGATTGGTTCCTACATGATCAGATGTAAGGGTTGAATGCCATTCTTGGAATGTAGGCGCTTGGTCAGTTACCAGGAATACTCAGTCTAGGACTGAGGGCCATTATGATATGACTGTAGGATGTAGTCTTACTTGATTAGATGTAAGCGCATGGCCATTCTAATATGATTAAGGGATGTGATCCCACTTGATTAGATATAAGGGCTGATGCCATTATCTAGGAGAATGGAGGCACTTGGTTAGTTACCAGGAATCCTCAGTCTGGGACTGAGAACCCTTTCGATGCGATGTGTTTACACATGGTCGAATGTAAGTGCAGAGCCTTTCTGATAAGATGAGGTCGGATATAAGTGCTGAGCCATTCTAGAGCGATGTGTTTACACATGGTCAGATGTGAGTGTTGGACCTTTCTGACAAGATGTGGTCAGATGTGAGTATTTGGCATGCCTTTCTAACAAGATGAGGTCAGATGTAAGAGCTGGGCAGGCCTTTCTGACTTAGGGTCAGATATAAGTGATGAAGACCTACATGAAGGGTAGGCCTACAACCAACATGAAAAAGGGCTGGCTCTGTAGAACTTCCTGTGATGAGAAGAATGAATAAATAGCACCATTTGATTGAGATAGCAGAAGTAGTAATGATGATGATGATTCAGTGATGATCAAGCTTTGATGATGATCTAGATCAAGTGATGATCCAGACTTGATGATGATCCAACAGTGATGACCCAGATCAAGTGATTATCTAGACTTGATGATGATCTAGTAGTGATGATCCATATCAAGTGATGATCTAGACTTGATGATGATCCAGTAGTGACGATCCAAATCAAGTGATGATCTAGACTTGATGATGATCCAACAGTGATGACCTAGATCAAGTGATGATCCAGTAGTGACGATGTATATCAAGTCATGATCTAGACTTGATGATGATCCAACAGTGATGATGATTCAGATCGAGTGATGATCCAGATCTAGATGAAGATGACTTGAAGATGAAGATTACCTGAAGATGAAGATGACTTGAAGATGACAAGAACTCGATGATGATCCAGATGATACAGAGAAGAAGACTTGTGCTAATAAATTGTGTCGAGAGAGTACCTTCCTAGTTAAGAGGGAGTGTTGATGTAATTGTAACTTCGAAATGTATTCATCCGTATATCTTATGTATTGTACCCCGATGTTTATTCTGGGATGTGTCTGTAATTTTTTTGAGTCATGTCATACCCCGATGTTTATTCTGGGAAGTTTCTATAATGTAAGCAAGTCATGTCATGTCATTGTGGGCAACCTTCCTATTTGTTAAGGGTTAAAGTCCCCACAGTTGTGGGGCCCTAGGGTTGTTAGACTATCCTAGAGAAATCGACCCTAGGTGAGTCATTGTAATTCGAGGAAATAGTCCCCACCGTTGTGTTAAGGATAAACCTCCTTGTTGGTCAGAGGAGGCAAATTCCCCACAAGTTGTGGGGCACTAGGGTTATTAGACACTCCTAGAGATGTCGGCTCTAGTAAGTAATTGTTAAGTGAGGCCAACATGTTGGAGTGGGTTTCAAGTGAACGAAAGAATATAAATATAGAGTGAGCCTCTCTATTTATTACACACACACACACACTCACTCCTTGGGGCACATGAGTAAGAGAGGAGAATCTCTCTCAGTGTGAGAGAGAGAACAGGCTGTGGAGATCATCTTTTCTATTTTCAAGTTTTACTACTGCCATTGGTGCTCATTCTATCTCTGAGGAAGTTGTGGGGTTTTCTCCTTTGAGGTTTCCTCGAGGAAAATTCTTTGTGTCTCTTGTCTCTTGTGTTTTATTGCTGTGCATGTTATTCTCTCAGTTAAAGATCCTAAGATCATAATGCTAGCTTGAATGTTAAAAATCTAACAGGAAAGCAGTGTACTTATGTGTTGTTGTAAAGTATGCAAGCTTGGATGTTAAATGCCAGTAATATGATGGCAAAACTTGTGAAAGAAAGGGAAATTAAAACGTTTCATTAGTAACAAGTTCAACAAGAGAATTTTGTAGAATTCCCACTGTTTGAAATGTACATGTGCAACTAGTGGATAATTAAGCTACATATAATGATTTGTACAAATGGTCATATAATTATCTCTATGTCTAAACTGAATTCTTCTCTAAATGTTTTAATTGTAAATCCTGTTTAAGCTCAAGAGATGCACTGAACACATGTCTCATTTGGTTCTTTTGTCACTCTTAATATTTTGATCATCATGCTTTTGGACTTGAATGTACATGGTTGTTTCTATTTTTTTTTCAACTGGTTTATGTTGTAATCCTATCAATAAATAAATAAAGTGGGATCTAAATTTTATCTCTACCTTGGAATTGTATCTACTTGTTTTCTTATATCATCTGTAGGTCATGAAGAGCCTTGAAGAACTTGTTTATATATAAATAGGATTTCAAACAAAAACTATGTTTATATGATATGCAAATACTTGTGCAATGAATTCTCACATTGAATATTCGTTGTTGTCAATATTTGAATTTATGTCAAAAATTGAAATTCACATACTTTCATGCTTTATACATTTCAAAAGGGGTCCTCTTATAGGGATGAAAATATGAATGTTGGTGGTTTATCGTTTCGTTTCTAAAGTTGGTGTTGCTATTTTGAAAAATATTTCGCAAAAGTGGGAAGAAATATACCCCCATAAGGTCCTTTCCCTACGATAAAGAAATGCCATTTAATTGTAATCTATACTATTTGTATAACATTTTAATGTTGTGGTGCAAGTTGTAGCATACATAGTCCATATTCAAGAAATTATCTTCCTTTGTTAACAAATGGTCAGCATACATAGTCCATATTCATGAAATTCTTTGGCTTTGTTAACAAATGGTCATTGGAAAATTGCAAGAAGTCTATCATGTGTTATTGATTTTTGGGGAATCTATGCTTGGAGAGAATTGAATTTGTTAATATGAGGAACCTCTGATCATATGGGACACTTGCATAAAATCATTTCAGAATGAAATATTAATAGATTCTAAGGGTTGATAGTCCCATGTACTGAGCCTAAGAATGATTTTAGATAAATAACTTAATTTTACAAAGATATAATCACAAATTGAGATGAAATTTCTCATTCATTCACCACTAATTTAAGATCCAATGATTCTTTAATAAAGCATAATAAAACACACATGATAATGAAACACAAATTTAACAAAGATAAAAAAAGTTTAAAGATATTTTTCTTGTTATTGTAAAGACCATAAAGTTTTAAAGCATACAAGGTTCAATTGTTGAATTTTTTGTGGTCTAATTTAGGTCAAGGAGATCATGGCATGGAGAGACATGGACAAAATATATAAGTTTGTTGGGTTAAACTCGTGTATGTCTTTGGTATACATGCACCCAAAAAAATATATAAAGTTATTCTAATGCCTCATACTCTACATTAACTTTAAAAACTTGTAATTTGAGTTGAGGTTTATAGCCCCCATATCCCCAACTATCATCACGCCGTTATCAATCATCAGCGAAAAACAAAGAAAACAAATTGAAGTAAAGACACTAGTTGCATGCATGGTTAGTGGGATTATAATTACAAGGGTTATGGATGACTTATTAAATTATCTCAAGAAAGTGCCTTGTAATATAGAGATACAGTGTAAGGTTCTCTAAGAAAGGGATAGCCTATCCTTTTAAGCTATTTCTAGATATACCACCCTAAAAATCTAGGTCTATCATAATAGTCATCATAAGGGCATGTAGTTAAATAGAAAGAAAGATCCAAGTAGCATATTAATTTCCCCATAAACCTTCACTTAGATTTATTTTTATGTTATTAATCATTTTATTGATTGGATAAACAAGAACCATTAATTCATAAATATAGTGAGTATCACCAAACATGTAAAAAAGTTAATAGATTCTTCATACAAATAATAACTAAAGTCTTTAAGGTAATGGTTTTGAACCAAAGAAAATTTCTAGCAATGTTAATAGATACAGTTAACAAGAGGAGGAATGGAAAAATAAATAAGTTTTGCGAGAAAAAAAAATGATGTGGTAAATAAATGTTACAACATTGTGAGTATTTAGTTATTATTCCCTATTTCCTTTTTTTAGGAACTTCCCACCATATCAAGGAACTCATGGTACAAGAATAGGTGGGAAAACTTTTGTCCATGCATTTTCTTGGTATTAGTTTCGTTTCTTTAGTCATTTCACCCTCCAAGAAGAACTTATTGGCGTAATGTTGCATCTTCTTGGGGAAATTGCTAATTTATATTATCCAAAAGAGTGGGGTGAGCTTGGAACCGAGCAACTCCCATTTAAAAACAAATCCATAGAAATTTTTAAAAAGTTGGGACTTGCTTTTCTTGAGCTTCTTCGTGTTGTGGGTTGCTTGCACCTTATTGCATTGGAGGCTAATTAGAAGCCACAACTAAGTTGTTCGAGCTCACTTGATGTTGGGCATTCCTTTCTTCCAGTCGAGCTTCCAACAAACTTAATCAAGCCTTCATGTCGACACTCTCTATCTCCTACACTACTAGTCATCCACAAACATTGTCCAACTGAGCCTGGAGACCCCCAACCATGCATGTAGCATATATGTTTGTTGTTTATGTTGTGCATGCTGTCAACAGAGTAGGATAGCCTCTCAATTTTGATTCTCATCTAGGTTCACCTGTCATTTTGGATTGTAGTTTAAATCATCTTCCAACTTCCTAGTTATTCCCACTGACGGTCGTCAGGGATTCATCTTCTTATTTCCTACTGAAATTGGGGGGGTTTCTCCTTGAGAAATAGGAAATAATTCATCAAAATGATGTATGCAACACTTAGATATTACCTTTCCACATTGTGGTACAAGCCATTGAATGCTGCTCAAGCACACACTATAGACTATCCACACTACGCTCATACTAGTCGACTTCTCTACGTTACCTCCAATTATTTTATTCCTTAGTTTCCAAACATGAATTCACATCGCTTGTGTTACTATATGCAAAGTTTTAAGGTGGTATGTCATAGATGATGATGGGGAGGGAGGTGGTGCCTCCATCTTTCACATCTCTTTCCCATCTTGTGTGCCAATGTACTTGCCTTGTTGCTAGTGCAATGTGAAAAGGGAAAAAAATAACCAGCCTACGATAGAGAAATGATTGTTGTTGCAGGCTCATTTCTAGTTGTTAGATCTCAAGGGGGTGGGAGGAGGTGCATCAACATTTCTTGATAGTGGAATTTCAATTTTCCTATGCCTTTCAATGAATATTTAATGACAGTTTCAATTTTTTCGTGCCTATTATTTTATTTTTTAGGCAATTCAGTGAGTGTTAAATTATTTTTGATATTATATGTAAATGTGATTAAAATATTTTTAATATTATATATAATTGTGATTAAAATATATTTGTATAAAATTTTACTCAACTCCAAATGTACAATAACTACAACAATTTTAAAGAAAAAACTTCCTAAATTCACAAAAGAAAAATATGAAGCTCTTTCAAACTACATAGCCAAAGACTAATAAAATTGGAAACACAAAATCTAAATAAATACAATACACCTAAAGGCAAATATAGAAATACAGCCTCTATGGGTTCCTCAAATAATTAGAAAAATAAAGTTTATGAAATCAAAAACATAAAGACAACCTTCACATTCAAACTACTTCATTATTAGTTATTTCTAATATTCAAATCAATATTCACAAGTTTTCAGTGGAGTCATGCCTATGCCCCAAGAAAGCAACACATTAAAAATATGTATATCCTATTTTAATATTATTTCTAATGTTCAAAACAATATTCACAAGTTTTCAGTGGAGTCATGGCTATGCCCCAAGACAACAACACATTAAAAATATGTATATCCTATTTTAATTTTATATGGCACTATTCCATCACAATCACGGAGGACTTGTACTTTAGGCAGAGCACTGACTCAGTGGCAACTTGCAAATATTGTTTTCAATGTCTTAAATAGTGAATTAGTTTCAAAGTGATGTTGGACTTTTTCTTTATATATATATATATATATATATATATAATCATCAAATATAATCTATTTTTTTTAATCTAGATTTTAATGATTTAATTGTTTTTTAATCTATGCTAAAGTTTTTTCATAAAAATGGCACCATAAACACATAAATGCTCCCAACACATATTCTTTGAGGGATATTTTGGGATAAGCAATAAAATATCAACTGAAATGACATCGCAATGATATTTTTTGGATAAGCAATAAAATATCAATTGAAATGACATCCCTTTGGTAAAGTGGAGACATGCCTACCTGAAATTGGAGAAAGAGGTTGAGGAAATATTTTAAAAATGTTGTAAATTCTGGAAAGTTGCAGAAGTTGTTATATAGAAATGTCACTTTCTTTTATTTGGGAATGTAGACACATTCTTTACACTAAAATAAACTATGAGAACTTTATAGAAAACCAAGAAAATGAAAAGAAATGTAATTTAACACAACCTCAAGATACGCAAAGAAACATTTAACCAATATATATCTATTCCTCCCAAAAATAACTTGTTAGCTCAATTCACTGATCTAATTTAAAAAAAAAAACATCTAAACTTAACCTATTTGATTGGTTTATTCTTAAAAATGAGATAATAATAACTTCATTTACTAAAATTTACCAATCTAATTAAAAAAATTTAAAAGCCCTAAACTTAAACGATTTGATCCATTTGTGCTTAAAAATGAGATAATAATAACTTTAATAACTTGCATTGACTAGCTAATATGCCTTCCAAAAAAGGCAGATTAAAATTCAAAAAACAAAATATTAAAGAGTACCAGCACTTTAAAGATAAGAAACAGTGTGGGATATAGGAGGCTGAAAATGAGAAAGAGTGACTGTAGTGTGTCAAATCTTGCAATGCGTGAAGATTTTTCTCCCCATTCTCATTATTCTAGTAATCAAACCGATGCAACACAAAAAAAAAAGCCAAAATAATGTCTCTGCTGATCTTTGTCGATTTACGTAAACGTAAAGACAAAAGCACAAATGCCACCACCAACTAGCACCTCTAGCGCGCCACAGACGAGACTTCTCAAAAGGCCCACCTTACAAACCCTAGAACAAGTAAATATATTAAAGCAAGCTCTCCAGAACTAATCTTTAATGTTGAATCCTCACTCGAGAATGGTGAAATGGTTGTCACTATGAAGTCAATTGCAAGAAAGCAAAGAATGAGAAGTTTTTATTAGGGTTTTTTCTTGAGCTACTGCAAATCTTTATCATTTTTGTTCAAAAAAAATGGCAAAATTCAATTTGTCAATCACTAAATACTAAAAACGAAAATGCAGGGGTCACAACAATAGAGCGATCATATCAAACTTTGTTCACTTTTTGTTTTGTTACTTCCTCCATCCAAAAATTCATCCTGTCGACCAAGCCTTACATCGAAGGTAACATGAGTTTAACAAGTCTCTAGAACCAAAATGGCCATGTGCACTGGGGGTTTAGTATTCCCCATTGATCGACAAGACGGAACGTGCATTGAAAGAGATTTACATTGGGCGGTGGGCGGAGAAACTGACATAAGTATACAAAACACAACACATTATAGCAATATTTTTTTGAACGAGAAGCACATGAGCGGGTCAAGACTCAACACAATGAGCAAGGGTAATTGCTGATGGAACGTGCATTGAAAGAGATTTACATTGGACGATGGGCAAAGAACCCGACATAAGTATACAAAACACAAGACATTGTAGCAATATTTTTTTGAACCAAAAGCATATGAACCCTTAAAAACTCTACACAATGGCCAAGGGTAATTACCAACAGTGCACCAATGACCAAGAGTAACTAGCTAAGATATAGTATGTATCATAGATATTAGTATTTTTGAGAAGACCCTAAATTCATAAACCTCCAATAAAGGTTTCAAATATTTTCTTAACTGTCAATGTTAACCTGCTCATCTTAAACTTTAGACTTAAACATACTTGTCAAATACGTGCAAAAATGAAAAAAATGTGCCCGGAATTTTTCCGGGCCATTATCATAGCAATCTCCTATATTATGGTCGCTCCAGGCTTGCACGTGTTCAACCAGAAAAAATATGGTAGACAAATGTTGCTCTATCGTTATCCGATTATCTCTGGTTTACTCGTGATTACTGGACAAATGTTGCTCCAGTCTCCTATTATGATTTTCTCTGCTTTACTCGTGATCTCTGATTTACCCGAATCTCAATCCCGCCGCATCTAACTGAACACAATCTTTTGGATTTCTAATTTGGCTCATTAAGAATTCATATAAATATATCCCCAATCTGAATCCCATTGTACTTCACACCGCAACCTGCAATCCAATATTTGACAGATTTACTTTCACGAAACAATAATTCCCGTCTTATGATCATCGCCAAACTCAGAATGGCTTTTCCTACAGTACTGAATCTCTTTGTGCAGGCCATATTACTATTCTCCATTCAAGCTGCAGTATCACAGGCTCCTCACCATCATCAATTGTGGAGTAGCGAATCCAGCTACACACCCGGACCAGTTGCAACCAGGGATGTTGATTGGCTTGAATTTCCCATCAATTTGGAATACTTGGAAGCTGAGTTTTTCCTGTGGTCAGCACTGGGTTATGGGCTGGATCGTGTTGCGCCGGAGCTCGTGGGCCGCGGACCAGCTCCCATAGGCGCACAGAAGGCTAACCTGGATCCTACTGTGCGTGAGATCATCAAGGAATTTGCCTTCCAGGAAGTTGGTCACCTCAGGTAATTATGTCACCACTGTCTATTTTATAATCTGGTTTTATATCTGGTTAAATCGTTGAGTTAATTATTGGGACTACCGTATGAATTTATGGTTTGGGTATGATTTTCTGAGTGGACATTCTATTCATCTTAAGAAAGAAACTTGAGTTTTTTTGGGTTCTTAGAAGATGAAGAATGGAAATTCTTACATTTAGGGAAGATGAAAAGTGAAGTCTATATTGAAAGCCACATATCAATGATTGATGATTGTTGTTGGAGGTTGATGGCTTGCCTATATTTAGTGAAGATGAAAAGTGAAGTCTCTATTGAAAGATTATCTAGCTTGTTGCAATCAATGATTGCTGTTACAAGCTAATAACTTTCCATTAAATCTTAGATCTTAAAATGCTGAAACTTTAAGATTTAATAGCCAACAAATCAACCATAACCCCCAGCAACAATCATTTAGCCTTTGAAAATGGGTGTGACTCTCTACTTACCTGTTATTCTTTGTGTCCGCCCATCTTCTTGCTGTACACCCATCTCTGATGTTCTTGATCTTTCTTGCGTTCTCTCTCTCTCTCTGAAGATGAAGAATGCACACAGTTAATTTCATTATAAAAAATTAAAAAACTTATTATTCTATAATCAATGAACATAGTAAATGTGAAATCCTACATTCTTATTCTTCTACCTATATAGATGTTATGTGAAAGGTTGGCTAATGTAACTTGTTATAATTCTGTCACCCAGGGCTTTAAAGGCAACAGTGGTTGGCTTTCCTAGGCCCCAGCTGGATCTGAGCGCTGCAAATTTCGCCAGTATCATAAACGCTGCGTTGAATACAACTTTGACACCTTCATTCAATCCCTATGCTAATAGTGTGAACTATTTACTTGCAAGTTATTTGGTCCCCTACGTTGGACTGACAGGCTATGTCGGCGCAGATGCTCAACTTCAATCTCCAATAGCTAAGCGGGTAGGTATATATTGTGGTGGGTATATATTGTTATCATGAGTTGTGGAAGAGACGTTCTGAATGATTGGATTGTTTGTTTGTCATGTTTTGTAAAAATTGAAGCTGGTCGGTGGGCTTCTTGGAGTTGAATCGGGACAGGACGCAGTGATACGTTCATTGCTGTTTGAAAGAGCGTCTAAGAAAGTGGCGCCATATTCATACACAGTGGCAGAATTTACTGAAAAGATATCTAATCTGAGGAATAATCTGGGACGCAATGGAGTTGCTGACGAAGGACTGTATGTTGCAGCTGCGGCTGGAGCAGAGGGGAAGGTGAGCGGCAACATTCTTGCAGGAGATAAATACTCAGTTGCATATGCCCGCAGTCCTCCTCAAATTCTGAGGATCGTATACTCATCTGGTAACGAATCGGTTCCTGGAGGATTCTACCCCCGTGGTGCTGGTGGCCGTTTTGCCTCATATTTCCTCCTACCCTCCAATTAAACAGCTTCGTAAAGTACTCCCTCGATCATTTTGTATAAAACGCGGATGCTCTCTCAGATATCTCCCACATAAATAACGGATATCAAATAATACACACACCGCATTTCACAATGCCTTACTTGTTATTGCTTTTCACAATAATCATATGAACAAGGTCTCCTAATGATGTTATTAGGGGAAGAAAACCAAAAAATAATAAATCACTGTGGCTTGTTATATAAACTATGTTGTAAAAAATGTGTTTTGTCCTAAATTATTTCATAAAAATATGTGATCTAAAATATAAGGTTTCAGGTTTCATCATTTAATATATATTTATACATTTTACATTTTTTTAAGTATTTGGTTATATTTTTTTGAAATTGATACATTTATGATTTATCCCATTATTGGCTAATATTAAATCATACTTTAATTTGTTGATATGTAGAAGATATTAATGATACACTTACTAATACCCAAGAGATTTGGGTGGGATAATCTGAGCCATCCTTACCAAACAAGGTAAAGAGGATAATGATAATGATCCTATGGTTGGGAGTAAGAATGATAACAAAATTTGCATGCACTTTAATGACAGTAATGATAATGATCTGATCTCATATTTAGATGGAGAGAACCTCAAAATTTGATGATCTTATGGTTGAGAGTAACAATGATAACAAAATTTGCATGCAAATTAATGATAGTAACAATGATAATAATGATAATGATCCCATATTTAGATGGGGAGAACCTCAAAATTTGCATGCAAATTAATATTATTAGAAATCAATTCACAAAGTCTTCACTACCCTATTAAAGTGAGTAGAAGTCTCTTTTAATTTGCATTGTTAATTGGATTCATCAACTTTTTTTATATTTCTTTAAGGGGATTTTAAAACCATATATTGTATATATATACAGTGTTGCTATAGAATTACTTATCAAACATGTTCATCATAAGTTAAACATTCAATTGATTTAATGTCTTCTGAAAATCTTATAGGGCACTAACCCTGAAGACAACGTGTTGCCATAAAATTTCAAAGAAGTGTGTCAGTTGGGGGTTGAGTATAAGCAAATCCATTCATGTCAAAATGATCAAGCATTTTATACAAAGATGAATATCAAAACAAGGTAGAATTCCCTATATGCAAAGAGAAGAGATATTGTACAAATGTACAAGGTCCTATTGTTCCAAATAAGATTTTACACCACATGCCAATTATACCTAGACTTCAAGGTCCTATTGTTCCAAATATGATTTTACGCCACATGCCAATTATACCTAAACTTCAATGAATGTTTAATTTCAAGTCACTTGCATAGTTGATGGATTGGCATGCAAAGAATAGGAGTAAATATGGATTCATTCGAAATCTGGTTGATTGCAAAGCAATGAAACACATAGAGGAAAAATGGCCAAGAAAATTTAAAGATGAACCTTGTAGTATTAAGTTTGGGCTTGCAAGAGATGAAGTCTCTCCATTCTCTTTCATGAGTGCAAATAGTTTTGTTTGGCCAGTCAAATTGATACTATATAATATTTTCCCATGGCTAAGTGTTGGAAAGGAGCACCTTATATTAACTCTCAATGTTCTAGGAAAACATCAAGTAAAACATATGGATGTTTATATTCTGTATTTTATTGATGAGATGTAATTTTTGTGGAAAGGAATAAGAATGTATAGAGTATCACATCCTCCATCAAATAGGTCCTCCATGTTGTATGGTGTGATATGTTGGATTATTCATGGTTTCCCAAGACTTGGAGATTGTTCAAGTAATAAAAAATATTTACGTATTTACCTTCATAATTTATTTTTAGCCCAACTTTCATACTTACTTTTATGCTATTATTTTGATGTCATTAACATTGCTTACTGAATTGTAGGGCTTCAAACAAAGGGAATATTTGTATCTCCAAGATGTGTAGAACAATTTGATGGGTGGTATTCTAAAGATCTACGTAAATTTATTTACGCAAACAATATGGTTTTTCTACCAACGGATCATAAGTTTAGAAATTGCTTGAAGAATCAATTTGATGGATGAGTTGAAAATAAAGGCCCTCCCATGGTTATAGGTTGAGGTGATTAGATTAAGAAGTATGAAGATGTTGGATAGAAATATTGGTGGGATTTTTTTTATCAAGTTGATTCAATTGAAGAACTAAAACAAGTTGTACTTCATATTCCAAAAGGGATGAAAACAAAATCCTTATTTTATGATCTCCCTTACTGGAAAGATCTATTAGTATCTCACCTATTATATCCTATTTACATCTTAAAAACTGCCATAGATTCTATATTTCGACATATATCGCCCAAAGGGGTTGGATCCATTGGTGAAGAGCGAGGAGTTTTTCACTAATGGGCAAGGTTCAATTCCATTGAGGGCCTTACCTAAAGACATGGGGGCACCTTGAGCTAGTGGTTGAACGTGTGGTTCCACCCAAAGAGATTGTAGTAAATGATCTTGTGACCAGTGGACACATAAGTGGATCAAATCCCACCCCCATGTCCTCCTAACATTTGATGCATCTGGCAGTTGGTTAGGGAAATTTCCATCTTATTTTCATCTTTGTGCATTACATGAAAGCTGCTCAGAATTGTGAGATCCATCAAGCGATTTTCCCCCAATACAAACAGTTCGATAATATGGACTCCACCGACAATAGTGAACCTTGTTGCCCACAACATGGCCTAGGTGCATTGGGGCGCCAACTGCGCAGATTCAAAGGCGATATGGATAGCCAGATTCTCTAGCTACACCGACTTGAAGGAGAGATGAGGGAAAGTCTAAAGAAAGTAGCGAAGGACCTCCATGAAGTAAGATAGATCCAAAGAGAGCAAGCAATTATCAAGGAATCCCAACGCTAGGAGCAAGTCCAATCCATTTAAGCACTCTCGGATAAACCGACCCATGTCGAGATCCAGGTTGGAACAATGGACTTCGAAGCTTGGGTGCATAAAGAAGTTGAATCCAACCAGAACATTGTCGATGGCACTGGTTATGGGACCTCTCTAGGGAAATAATCAGGTTTATATGTTTTTTTTGTTTACTATTGGGATGATATGTCTATATATTTCGGAATATATCCAGTAGGAATTTAGTCTCTCTTCTTGTTTACTACTACGAATATTATGAAAAAGACAATGTTAGTAGTATTAGTTACAAATTTTATTTATTAGGATGGGAACTATGATGTACTCTCCCAATGCTTCAACATGTGGTTCTTTTGTTAATATACAATACCAACCATTTCTATTAAAAATAAAAAAGACACATATCAAGCAAAGAGAAGGACACCTTGTCTTTGAGGAGAGATATTTCTCTTTCGCGTACCAAATTGGACAAAAGACATTTTTGGCCAAATAAGAAAAATTAAATATATGTAGAAGTTCCATGTATTTTGAAGAAGAAAGAGCTAGACCAACTAAAAAAATTCATTCGTTCAATAAGGAAACCTATTGGCTATGGGTCATCATTAAATAAGGATTTTATAGTTGATGGACGTATCAAAGGATTTAAAGCACATGACTTTCAAATATTTATGAAGGTATTATCATCATTTAACTTATATTGTTCACATTAATTAAGTACTAAATATATTTTGATATTCTATTGTGTGATTGTTAAGAACCCGTTTCAACCCTCCTCTTTATTTTGTTAGTATTATTTTGTCGAGCGCATATGCTTTGTAAGTCGTCCCATTAGTATGTTGTATTATCCCACATTCATGGGGAGTAAGTAATAGTCGTTAAATCATCCAGTGAATATGTTGCATTATCCCGCATTCATGGAGAGTAATAGTTTTTTATATTAGACTTAGTATATAAGTATGTGTTGAGGCTAATGAAAGCATCAAAGAGTTATTTTGTATTGAGCTTGCTCAAAGGAGGTTGCCCCCTCGAAGTGGCCTTCTATTAACAAAATATCTTATGTGATCCATTATTTCTATTATATCGTGCATTCTCATTGTTTATTGCAGGAGGTTCTCCACATTTGGTATCATAGCACTTTCTTGGGCTCGTTGGGTGGAATTTCTACCAATTTTTTTTCTTTTGCAGTGCTTCCTGGCGATGTGATCATTGCAGTTGTTCTTCTTCTTGCAGCGGTATCATTCATTCAGATCAAGGAATAAACCTAATCCACTTAACTGTGGGAAGTAATTGGGCATAGCCCTAAAAATCATTGTGATTACCACAAGAACCCCGAAGTAGCTGGCCATTGAGAGGACCTGCCAAGTGAAAAGGGCAATGACCCCCACCGGATTGACTAGATTCCCCCCCGTGAGGAAAACCAAAGAGTTGTCGTTTGTGGCCAAGCGCTTAGTTTTTTTACCTGTGCCGTGGATTGAGGGTTACTACCCCAATACAAAAGTTGTAAGACAGCCTTGGTGGTCGAGTGACTCCTATGAACCTTTAGGAAGCCAAACATACCTGGGGTCCATATCCATTTACAGTTGATAAAGCACAGATTTCCATAACCATCGTAAATCAATTCCTCCATTTCCATTTGATAAAGCGTAGCTTTCCAGAACCACCACGGATCATTTCCTCCATTTCAAGTTGATAAAGCACATCTTTCCAAAACCGCCACAGATCATTTCCTCATAAATTTCTATTTTTTGGCCATATCTTCTTTGATTTAGCTCAGTTTACCTTAAAAATTCACTCTAACCCCTGTAATATCATTATGCATATTCCTTCCTTGAGGACCTATCCCCAATTCCACTTCCTGAAGCTCGAAATTTCACATTTTTCTATTTTTAGGGATTTTCATAACTTTTCTAGTTCTCACCCAATCGCCTTCAAAATTTTCCATGTTTTTTGTTTTCCATTTTTGCTTCATTGTCCCTCTCTGATAAATTTTCCAGTTCCTTCATCTCGCCTCTGAAATTCTCATTTTCTGCTTCTTGTCCCTAAGAAAGTGTCCAAAACCCCAATTACCCCCCCCCCCCC